>JAQGAP010001297.1:0-21182 GCA_034697805.1 Orchesella bifasciata | reverse complement strand
GAATATGAAACCATCAACAATTGACAACGTGAATGGGTCCTCCGTTTTTATATGTGTTCGTAAAAATACAGAATATTTTGTTTGCCTTTTTATACTTTGCATCCCCTTTACAAACCTATAGATGATCCATAACGGAATATTTACGATTGCTCATAAAATTCCTTTGAAATGATACAGAAATGGTATAATATACCTCTGTAAAGAAATATAAACGAAAAAGCGAATCTTCATGGTTCTACAAAAATAGAAAGTTTTATACCTTAAAAACTCCAGGTTTTAAAGTAATAGAAAGTTGTGTACCGTTTCATTTTTACGAATCAGTTTTCTGCATATCCTACATTCTTACTTTTTGACACGAAATGTGTATACTCGACCATACATACACCAAAATGTTGTCCCCTGTGGAACGAAGGGTTCAAGATAAAATGTAATAAATATAAGGACCCGACAATATTCGAAGGTTAGTCACTCAACAGCGCACCGGTTCTTATAAGCAATTTTCGGATAGTGTTTCCATTTAATTAATCCTCATTTACAATGACTAAAAGCGTAATTTATTTGTTAGCAATCGTTGCATCATCAGTTGGCCAAATGGTGCAACAAACGCTACCGGCTCAGTTAGCATCTGGAATATCAGTGTTCCCATCATCTGCGTCAACATCCTATCCAGTAAATGACCTGCATTACATTTTACGGCAGCAGCAGCAACAGCCTTCCTATCAAATCTTGACTCAAAATCAGTTACCAATTCAGCTTCAATCTCAGGCTCTTAATACCATTTCGCCCCAATTTGGCTACACACCTGGAATAGCAGCCAATAGATTAACAACATTGTATCAACCACAAATTCAGTTTTCTGGGGCTGATTTAGCTAATAATTTATTGCCAACTGGTGGACCGCAAACACTTCAAATTCCTTGTGTGCTCAGCCTCCAGGCTCCTGTGCCAATATCTGTGGCACCAGGTAAGCGTCCGTCATTAATTTCATGTTAATTGAATATCGTGATCTAAGAAATTAGCAGTTATATGTATGGTTTTCCACAGGAGCATCTCAGGTGACGGTTTCAGACACAATCAATTCTCAATCCAATATTCCCAGCAGTTATATTGACAACTCCACCCCACTCGTTCCTATCCTTCGACCTCCGTCAGTACCTGAGACAATAAGTGAAGCAGGAGGTTTTGGACTTCGAAAACCAGTGTACAGCACAGTTTATCCCTCCTCAATTTACTCAAGTACTGGGAGCAACCTTTTGAACTCTAGTCCAATAGCTGCAGTTACTACCACCACCACCGTTGCAGAAAAAGAGCAAGGCAAAGCACGCTCTGAATTGGTACGTTCATAATAAAATGGGGCAATTTGAATACCACAATTTATTGGAGTTAAAAAAGAATTGTCTACAGACGAATTTTAAGTTTTAATTTCATTTCTTTATTTCATTTCTCCCTACAGGATGCCCCACTTGCCAGAAAGCAAGGTAGACAAGGCTATCCAATGATTGTGTATGCTGTCTTATCCCCCCAGTTTCTAAATCCAGCATCTTTCGCACCAGTACCTGTACGATCCTCATCATCTGTAAACACCAATAGGAATCAGCAGCAGCAGCAGCAGAGACAGCAACAAAATCGAAATCCATTTTTCAGTGTTAACAAGCGAAAGCACTTTGAGCATTATGAATACTTTTAAGGATTGGCTTGTTGCTTTCATGCCTAAAATTGGTATCCAAAGCCTCAAACTCCAGACCTTTGACATTACACTGATAGATTCTTTGTTTTAAAGATTTTCTACGCATTTATCATGTTGATATTTTCCTTTTGATTCAAGTAAAAAATAAAGCGACACAGTAGGAACCCTCATGACTAAGCATTATCCTGTCTCCGGCTTTTCCTTATGAAATCAAGTATGGTAAAAATAATTTAATTTATTGCATTCGGCAGACACACGACTAAACTAGATTAGCCTAATCTACACATCCCATCTTTGCGAGATTATGCAATAAACATGGATATTGTACTTGCCATTATGATCATGATATATTTATACATAATCCATATACATTTGATGGTATACCTTCGGTGCGGTAATCTTGTTTGATTGTGAGAGCGAGAAACATCTTCACTTTTTATGTGTTTTAGTGATACATCACATCACATCTTGCTTGATATACATAATCGTTTTACAAGAACAGGGCTGGCCATAGATTATAATTTAGACCTTTGTATTCAAGGTAGACGACAAATACTATGATTTGCAGATTCCAAGCTACATATTGGGTAGTGAAGCATAATATTTTCCAGGCTTAGCCGACATAATTGAATCTTTTCGAAAAACAACAATCGTAACGCAATTTTCTGTTTCTACGTTTTATACTGGATGAGCGACATGCTTTAGTTTACTTTATTATCATCTTGGTGGACAGAACCTGTCCACCCTGCATAAATAAATGGAAGAAATGGTACTCATCGTTGAAAATAAAGCTGCAATAAAAATCCTCGTTTAACATGATCAGTGGATGAGACAAGCTTGTTTTCTTGCATAATGCTGCTCATCTCATCATTCACATCTCGCCGAGATAATCATATTCCGGTCCGGTTGGATACATCTTCACCACTGACCGATGTGGTGCGGTGGATGTCAGCAGATAATTTCAACCAAGCTGTTTCAATAGTACGAATTACAGGGAACATGATGTCATTCTCACGATATGAGACAAAGACAACAGATCGAAGAATCATAACAAAAACACCAATATTGTTGAGCAATAAATAGCGACTGTCAGTTGGACAAAATTTGAATGTTTATTATTATGTTTAGATTGTGGTCATGTCATTTCATACGGATGTATTTAATGGAATTTTACATAGCATTTTCCATTCGGTCACACTAACATCGAGTTTAAGTTAGACAAGGCAAATGTAAGGCAGCAGGGTATGGAATGCTGACGACGTAATGGACATAAACGATGATGCAATCAAATCAGTAATGTAAAACGTGTCCATTGTCGTGACTCACATCGTTTTTTCCTTCAGTCTGCTGACCTTCCCTTTCTGACCCCTTTTGCTCATCTTCACTTTGTTTTTGCAGCAGTGTGTCAACAAGTGACTGGATAACTGGATGATTAATGCTACTGAAGCTTGAAAAGTCGTGGCTTCAGGCTTTAAACAGATTTGGACTTGTTGAATTACTTACGATTTGTTATCAATTCAACACTTTATATTTAAATGTGGAGATACGAAATGATACAGTGGGTTTATGTTATGTTTGGAGCCTGGAGATATGCATTAATTTTATATGC
This sequence comes from Orchesella bifasciata, assembly GCA_034697805.1. Lineage (NCBI taxonomy): Eukaryota > Metazoa > Arthropoda > Collembola > Entomobryomorpha > Orchesellidae > Orchesella > Orchesella bifasciata. The sequence continues at coordinate 17,886 of JAQGAP010001297.1, read as the reverse complement.
TGGATAGAATTGCAAACTTGTATTCTTACTTGGATGTCCTTTTCTACTTTCGGTGTTGTCACAATCCGCCAAAATTTTATAGTCTTGTCTCTTGACTAGGTACGTTTTATAGGAGGAATTCTGCAGCACAGTCAAACTATCTACGTTTTATCTCTGCCGCATAAATTAGTTTTTCTTGTTAAAAAGTTGGCGATCCATATTATTGCAAAAGTTGAAGGGACCTTGAGAGAGAAGTGCGCTTTAGAAAAAATTCAAATTACTTTGAGTTCACAGATTGTTTCTGGTGTTAGCAAAAAAAGTTAATTAGCATTTTGTTAAGTCTAAACTTTTTGAAGGTTTCAAATGTCATGAAAGGTGTTGTCTGTAAAAAACGCATGATGCCATATATTTGCATAGCCGGTGTACGTATGAAATTTAACATGGTAGTTGAAATGAGAATGTTTCGTGCAAACTTTTCTTTGAACAATAGCTTGTCACCGGGTCTTACTTAACAGGTGGATCCGTTTCCTGTTGTGAAAAACAAAGAGCTTTTGCATTCAAATACTGCTTTTGAAATTCCATGAAAAATGTTAGTTGACAGTTGATGCGTGCTGTTTCTGGTGCATTTTCCAGCACTCGCTTCAGTATCCTGATGAAAATAGCACCAAAACCTGTATCTCACCAAGCAAGCGGAGCGGAACTTTTTGACAAAGAAACAAAGAATAAAATTGCATAATTTAAAGCAGCATCGCGTTAAGACTCGACCTTCCTCCCAACATCAAAGTTCTTACGCTCGAATGCTTATCATGGAGTTTTAGTTGTATAACACGAATCTCATTTTATTGCAGGTACTTGAACACACACGGCAAGCAGCTTATATTTTCATCTTCATTTATCATCAACCTGAAAAATCAATCTGGCTGACGTGATCAATATAATCTACTTATTGATGTAAACATGCTAATAATATGCATCAGACTCATCTTCATCCGTCTAATCAAAATACCATTTTTCTTCAAAGGCAATTTAAACAATTCGGATTAGCATATTTCGTCTCTTGCGTAGTAATAAAATACTTGTACCTTTCTTGGATTAATGGCAAGTTCCGATCAAATCTCGGAGCAGGTGATGCCATCGGTTTAATCATTATATCTTCTTAAATATGCATATGATTATTCATCCATTCTCAAACTCAAACTCAACCTGCCTGCCTAGCCATTAAGAGATAATTCGTCACCTGCTTCTACGGACTACCTTGACTTGACGTAATAAAAAAAGGTGAAGTCAACATCCGTCGTCACAACTTTTCTGAGTAAGCCTTTCTGCTGCTTGAAGCCACCACCTCTTCAACACGAAAGCTATCATGCAAAATAACCGATTCTGACCTGAGATAGCCATCTCACACTTACCATACAAGAAAAGCACACTCATTAAACCAAAAAGTAGGCACATTAAAACGAATTTACAAGGTGAAAATTGCGAACCGAAAGTGAGTTCAGATTTTTCATTGTCACATTCAGCCATCATGATAAATCATGTGATGTGTGATATGATTTGAGGTTGACAGATACGACCACAGTTGTTTAAAATCTCGTCACCTTCATTTCAGCAAAAAATAAAAACTGAAAGACACTTTTTTATTCATAGACAAACATGTATCCATATAACATACTTGTTATATAGTATTTACAATTCTAATCCACTTTCCTTATCCAGTGCAAGGTCGGTCGTATCTTGTTAATACATCGTTTTACATCTTTTCCCTTGCAAAAGTTTTTCAATCCAGGTTTATACTATTATGCAAACTTTCAGCTTTGGCAAAAGTCACTTCAGTTTTTGCTAATACGGGAAACACGCATCGGAACACCAACTGTCAGGACTTATACTAATCCAATCCCTCTTGAAAGTTGTACTACCCGAGGACTTGTAAACTTGTTTCGGGCACATCAATATATATGCAGAGCAGAGATAAAAGGTTTAGGACAAAAACACTAACAAAAATTTAATTCTTAAAATCAAACAGTCGCCCATTTTTTATTACGTTTTCCCTTCCACCTTCAAATTTCATCATGATCATCGAGTTCAAAATGATTCTCAGCTCCTTTTTTGATATTCGATATTACGATTAGATTTACTTTGCCTCAAGAGTGTTGATTTGATGCTAGAATTTTTCCCAAAAAGTACATGTAAAGTGGGATAATCAACAATGATCTTCAATCAACTGCCTCAAGATGTACCTCTTCCTCCCTACGACATTTCGCCAAAGTTGTGCGTGCATTTACCTACCTACCAGACTGCTAAAAAGGTTCAATTCAGTAGCTGTTTAAGTAGCATCGCAGTATGAAATCTTGCGTAGTTTTTCTCAGCAAAATTGTGTACCTATACCTGTCCTCACCGTTGTGTTCAGGATTATATCAACTTGATGACTACTATTCCATCCCGGTTGCGTGCCTTGTCTTGAAATGTTTATCGTTTGCTTACTCTCTGATCACCGAAGATGTTTAATGGTTGTCGTCATCATTTATTACACACATTTTGTGGTATTTCATTTTTGTTTCACTACATGAATACAGATCAGCTCCGGCTGCGTTAATAGTATGTTGTTTGCTTTTGTTTTTTTCTTCCACAAATTTCAGTGACTCCTCCGATTGCGTTGCGGTTTCAAGCATTTTGCTGATGAATGATGAGGATGGGCAAAAATATGAAGTCAGTGGCCTAAATGGGTCTCAAGGCGATGTTATACACGTTTGTTTGACTTGACTACACTATTGGAGAATGCTTGCTTTGAAATCCCATCATTACCCACTTCGAAAATATTATATGCTGTATTACCTCATGAGAAATCAAGATAACAATGGATAATGATTGTGTATTAAAGCTGTCTCTTCTAAAACCCGAATGTCTGAACAAACTTGGAGAAAAACAATGACATGCCTCTGCTCAATTCAATCACAATAATCATAAGCATATATATTGTGTGCAAGCCTCGCTTGTGCTCAAACAAAATGATTCACATTGTTGCTCTACAATGCCCCTTTGTCTGAGAGGCTTGTTTCTTCCCAGGAAGAAAAGTGAATCATTTATCGTTATGATTATGAGATAAGACAACAGAAGTGTGTAGTTATGATAATATAGCCATTGCACCACATACTCAAACTATTAACGGTGCACCAAAAATAATATTATGCAATTTGACTTTTAAATTGGCTTACTATGGAATGTTCATTGCTTGCTTGCTGCTGCACACAAAATATAACAAACAGCGTAAGCTTTGTTTGTCTATTTTTATGTTTTCCTCTTTCCTTCATGCACATTCTTCTCTCTGCCAAATTAAAACTATTTTTCCAACACGAGGACGAGAACAGTTGTTTTCTCGTAAATTTATTTCAGTGCCATACCGGGACTTTTTCTTAGGACCGGATATGGTCAGGCAAACAAACAATGTGTAGATAAATATTCTGCTATAACCCGACCTGATGGAACAACTGTTGACTTGCGAGTTGCTATTATTCTTTGAGTCATTTGTTTTTGAATAGTTATCCATATTGTTGGTTGCGTTGTGGAGGTTCCTATTAGTTAGGTAGTACAACGTCGTTTTTATTTCTTTGTCCAAAAACAAATCACAAAAAAAACATTCTAGACAAAACTATAAATGCCATCATGATAAAATCGTGCTCACTTAAACTCTTTTAATTTCAATGTTTAGCTTAAGAGAAACAAAAAGTTGTTGATGAAAAGATGATTATGATGATGGCATAAGCTTTCATATGATGACTTTGATGACGTGAAGAAATGACTAACGAACTCAGTCGTGATTCCTCAACCAACTAACTCCAGTAATGGAGAAGAGGATGAAGGGAGAAAATGAAAGGTGATATTAATTTTGACATTTTCTTTTGATCATCGTCATGCACTCCTTGCATCCCATCATGCATCACTTTTTTCTCTCCTTTTTACTGATTACTATGTGAATATGATATCATTACAAGCTGGAAATTGAAGTACATACGTAAGTTCCATGAAGATAAAAGCGATTAACTGCATAAACGTTTCATGAAAATATATCTTTTTATGAGCCGGCATCATTACAATCATCCTCATCTCATTTCATGACGGAAAGGAAGATGAAGACTGATGATGATACTTCTACTCACACTCAAAACACTATAAAATGAGAAGATGCACCACTCCTCACCACCTCAAAGGAAACAACACAAAAAGCCAAGTGAGTATTCGGCGAAAAACAGAAGCTCTTCATATTCATTTTGCAAAAGTAGAAAACGATGACACCATGATCATACTTATGCGGAATGATGCAATGTGCAATGAATTACAATGGGTAAACCTCATCTAGGAACTTCGTGTGGTGGTCTCACACATTCATTCATTCGCTTTGGCATAAAAACTAAGAAAACTGTAAGTATTGTTGAATTGTGCGTTGGAGTGAAATTTTCAAGAGGATTTCCCATTAAATGATGATGATTGTTATTGTTTGATATGAGCCTCAAATTCCTAGTGTGAAGAGACTCGAAAATGACAAGATTTTTGCAAAGAGACAAAAAGGTGCAACACATGAAATGAAGGTGTTTATGTTTAATATGTAAAAGGGCCGTTAGATTGTTTTATAATGCAGTTTCCATTGTCATGGTCAAGGTAGGTCTTCAGCGTTTTCATTACACGCACTCCTTTTTAATGGACCTGTCATACACTTCAGAGTGTAGTACACGCGTTGTGTTTTCTTAAGACAGGTCTGACTCTCTGACTGAGCTAAACAGAACTGTTCTCTTTTGCAGAAAAATTTGCAAACTGAACTTGAAATCTTCTTCACTTACTCTTCCTCCTATGTTTTTTTACCATGTGTGTGGAATATAAGGATGCAATGGATGGGATGTTTTGTCTTTAAATAATTTAAGTGGATCTGCTTGTTTGGGAACAAATGCTTCTATGAAGGGTTAAAATACGTGTTTTCCAATGCAAACTGTAATATGCGTTGTATGTATGGAATGGACTGGTTGACTGATGTGATAATATGATGGGCTCTATAAGCTTGTGGCTGTGTCGGTGAGTCCGTTCGTTTTCGTTGACTGGCTGCCTGCCTCATGTTACACGTACGGCTGCCTTCTTTGCAAAATCCCGAACTGACCATTCATGGCCTAAAATGTTGGCATTGGCCTTACAACATATTGCAGATTTGCAATTCAAGAAATGAAGATGATGACGATGTTGATGATTCAGGCCAAGCCAATCCTTTTAGCCTGTAAAATCCATCTGATCCGGAAGAGCTGGTGCCAGTTTGCAAAAATATTTGCAACCGGGAGCTCATCATCAACAGGTGCTGTTGTGCTCATCAAAATTTAAGAAAGGTTTCAACTATCGTCTCACATTGACCCTGATTGATACAATTTTTATAAGGTCTAAAAAGTGGCCCCATTTTTATCTTGTCCAGACTCAAACAAACTGTACCGTTCCAAGAAAGTGAATTTTGCTTTTAGAGAGATAAAAGCTTCTGTGAAAAACTTATTGAAAAGAGACACGAACGTCAAGCATGAAAGATTGACTGAATGTGAAAGTTGATCGTTAAAAAGGACTCGTTCAATTTCTCTATCCTTTACCTTGCGTCGACCTTGACTCATCTTTAGTGTGGTTCAACAAAAAGGAGATAAAAAAGAAAAAAAGTGCATCCCGTTGCAACAAAAGGAAGAAGCAGCCAGCAGGCAATCACGAGAAAAATGGGTAAGAAATGAAAGAAGTCGAAAGTGCCATTATTTATGGCACAGCATTATGACCACTAAACTTTTGACCTTTTCTTTCTTATGAAATATTTTATGCTTCGTTCCAGCGTTTCGAAACTATTATTATATACTTTCATATTTGTTTTCATTACGCTTTAATATATATATAGTCTGCTTCTCACCTATCCTAATTCGATATGATATGGTGTACAAAATACGCAATGAAGAATAGTTCTTATAATTTATCTCCCTGCAATCCTAGACAGGTTCACTGCAATTACTCATAATAGTTCTTTTGGGTGATACGGGCGTCATTAAGATTATAAGGGAGCTTTTTAAACGGGCAATTATTGATGAAATAATGAGTGGGGCTACTCGAGACAAAACTGGATTTCATTGTCAATTGATTGTTATTGTTCTACTCAAGTCAAAGTCAATTATGGAGAAAGAAAGGGGACTAGGAGCAGGTTTTATGAAGACATACAATAGATCGACAAACAGCATTTTGCCGGTTTCTGTTGATTACTTTTAATGCAAACTTTTCCTTTCATTTTAAAGTCCAAGTCCAATGTTTGTTGTGGGGTTTTATAAAATAAGTTCGGCAAGTCATGATCGTTAATTGCTAAACAAAACAGATGTTAAAAGTTGTTTGATTTACTATTAAAACAATGCAGAAGGTAACTGCTCGTTTAATGGGTGAATTTGTTTTCGAGTTCCGCTGTATATATTTGCATGGAACATGTGCCAACACTCATGGTTTGTAGACAAATATAGAAAAGTCACAAGAATGTGTTGTACAATGTGTACACTTCTCAAGGATAGTTGTTAACAAGCCTTTAGAAAAATACATGAGTGAAAGAATAGATTGGGAAAATTGAAAAGAAGCTTGGCAGCATCTATTGTATACGGGATTGTTGGGATGACATGTAGCTTCTTTGCTAATGATTGGTTTACAGTTTCCTCCCGCAGACATCTATTCTTTATTAATGCATATGATATGAGTGAGAGACACGAAAACGGTAACTGAAACTGAGAAGACGGGATGATATGATGTGATATCATAAGATACAGTGACAGGTGTTATGAGCTTATAGAGCCAGTCTTGAAAAAAATTGTGGCATTGGATTCCATTGCATTGCTGTGCTGCTTGCTAGGGATATGTCAATTACGTGACTTGATGAGGTGAAGACGAATTTTGTTGTAGGCACTATCACGCTCAATTCTTTGCATATGGAATGCACTTCAACTTCATGTCATGCTATACATACATAATTAAGCTGATTAGTTGCTCAAGTCAGTTGACAATTTGCAAAAAAGGAGAGGAGAGGCTTCTCCTGTCATTTGGTAATGGGCTGGGCAGTCACATATCTTTGCTCACACTCCAACTCTTAGACGGTCGATGCCTGATTATGATTACATTGCCACTCGAAGGAAAAAAGTTGTGCGTAGAGAAAAGAACGGGAACGGGAAGACGAGTATGTAAGCACAAGAGGATGACAGATTATTGCATACAAGATGATTGATGAATTGTTGCATGAGCCTCGCTCCCGAGTATCATATCATTTTGGTTCCTCCAGACACTCGTTCTTGCATATCAACTTTTCAATTTTATACCTAAGTATTAAAGGATACCGTAACTCGGCAAAGTGAAATTTTTTTTATATGAAATAGAAAAGAAAGGAAGCATGAATAAGTAATATTGAACTAACAGTTTCACTTCTAAAATATAGTCTGATTCAAGTGATAAAGAGTCGGACGGGGCGGATGAAAAGGAGCCGATATTGATTTTCCTTATAGTTTAATACCACCTTGTTTTCTCAAGGCAAACATAAAATCAATCAATTGCTGCAATCCCAAAATCAAATTGAAAAACTTTCAAAATTGAACAAGGTTACGTCAAGAAACGACATCAACAAAGTAGTCTACTTTGTATTCATATTTTTATGGGGAATCCGTTTGTATAGCAATGGCAAGTCGTGTTTGCAAAGTCTGATTCCAGTTATGAAGCACCATCAAAGTCAAATGACTTTGTGGATGATAAACATAAACTGATCTGAAACCAAATCTTACACCGGGATCATATTGTTCTTTTGCTTATCCTGAGTTGAATCATGTGCTAAACTTTAATGATTGACATGAATCCTTCCATCCCACCACGAGTCCTCATAATAAAATTACTACTTGGCCTCTATAATTTCTCACTGGATTCATGAAGATAGTAATCTGAGCGTATTATGTCATGTTCAAAACCTGATATCAAATGATGTACAAGCAATGATCCCAGATTGTTTAGCAATTACTTTGGTATTTCACTGGCGAACGACATCCGTAACTTTATAAAGGTGAAATGATATATACGGCTCTTGCAAATCTATAAAATCCTTTTCTCAAGCTGAGAAAAGTACACCCTTCCGTAAAATTCTTGGAAACCCTTTGAAAATTATGCCTGACCTTACATAAAACATATTCATTACAATATTAAAAGTCAACGGAAAGATCATTGAATCATCCAGAGTGTTAATAAAATATGATTATAAACAAAAAGGCGGTGCTGGTGCATGACTGACTAAAAGTGCAACTTGCAAAACAATGACTTTTTGCATATCATTCCTATCAGATTTATCATTTATCTCTAAATTCGCACTAGTACTTGCTTGTGACAGAATATCTACATATCTTCGGTATATATCAGCTTTCTTAATAGTTTTTACAAGACATTGAAAAACACTCGGTCAATAAAATTATCCTAATTGCACCAAGGTTTTTTCCGACTAAAAACAAGTACCTAAACTATTTTACGCTTTGCTTGCATGCATGCAGGCACTAAACATGCAAATTTATAACTGTACCAGAACTGTACTTGCTGAAATATGATACAAGTTCCGTAAAAATACAGCAGCAGGTTTAGCAAACATTTAGCAGTACCAAAGAAAGTAAATATATTATCGCCATCGTATGAATGACAGTTACGGTTTCATGATGTAATAACTTTGCTACTGAAATTGAAACGGTTATAAAATTGTTGTTGATGTTTTTGCAAACCGACTGACCAACTCAAACGTAACCATTTACCTTCAACAAAAAACATTTAAAACAATAAAAAACATGGTATTTACACAGCAACAGTGACGTAAGTAATAGATCAATATCCGCCGTGTTGTGCCTATGTAAATATTGTAAATACACAATATTGTTTGACAAAACACACCTTTTCCCATTGTTAAAACAACATGAAATCCTAATTAAGACAATAGAGCAGTTGACACTTTTTTTGCGTTTGACTATGCATTATTTTGCGATGTAGAATGCATATTATATGTAAATATGTATGTACATATAAAAATGAGCATAATGAGTGTAAAACTATCCATTTCATTGTTGTCCCTTGAAGCTCATCGTCATCATCAGTCAAGTGCGGAATTACACGGGTAGGCCATAACTTTCTTCTGACGGTTTCTGTCACTTTTATAGTATTTATATGCAAATTTTCTTACTCATATACATATTACCATTACTACCTTGATCATGATCATCGTACCAAAAGAAAACCATGTGGTTTTAACAGAATACGGAGCGGATCTTAATCCACTGTTTCTGTAACGTGTCGAATGTTGTAGATATCTTATTTTACCGAGAAAAAAAAGTGAAGATTTGTTGGCAAGTTTGAAACGATGTGACGTGACAACGTTTTTTCGTAAGCAGTTTACTGCTTCTGTAGCTTAAAGCCAAAATACTCCAAATTTTCAGACTGGTTTATTGTGATGAATGCTCCGTTTAAATGAGCTCTGACACGTCAAGCACCGCCAAATTCTGGTTGATAATAATCCTGATATTATTCTAGTGGCCATACCAAAAACATTTGAGTTTTTTATTTTCCTTTTAGTACTCTCATCTTCATCTTGTGCGAACTGCGAATCATCCATAAATAATAAGCTCACGGCAGAATATTTATATTTTGAAAACTGATTTTAAAAAGGTGCAGCAGCTCGGTGGCAACCTGCATTCATGCCTCTTTAGGGGAATATATACATACTTGACTACTCATTCTCGCTGACCGAACAAATTTATGATTGTTGACCGTTTTGTTGGCCGGTATTACCAAACCACTATCACATTATCTGTTTGCAAAACGGAGAGGGTGATGATATGCATGTATAATATGATGATAATATGATCATGATCCAGTTGTGGTGCATCTGGCAAACTAAATGCAAATTTAGGTTTAAAATTGAATATCATCACAACTTTTACGTAGTTGGTAGGATGGTTTGTTTGATACTGCATGTCGATTATTATTAGAGGGCATGGCCACCATGGCCTTTTATTCATTTATGGATATATTCGAAATCTCTGCATTATATTACAATCATCAGCAGTTCAGCCCCCGTCCCATCACCATTCATAATACCTGGCAGAATCTGTACCTCACAATCACAAAATATCTTTCACTCAGCGGGGAGTAGTAGGAGTACTTTCATCCTCTGTCTAACAATCCAAGGATAATCATAAACGTCAATGGATGTTGTGTTGGTTGGAGTTTCACCGTTTGGACCACTATAAGGAAACCCGGCGGAAAATATATATTCTCTCAATCCGGATTGAGTTATGGAATCCGAAGGTGTAATGTTACCTTTGCTGTCCAACCTTGCTCACCAATGCAATTTATGTGTTATGTACGGGTCACTCCAAAAATGGTCCACTCTCTCACATTGGTCCGTATTAGGCAAACATTTATAACCAGAGATACATCAGGATTGCTGTTTAAAAACAAAAGGAACACACATGGAATTATAGTCATTTGTAATGAGAGGATCGTGGAGTTGGACTTACTGAATTGAAAAATAAATATGGATATGGAGAACATTATGCTCCAGGGGTTTATGGTCGGAGGAAAAACAAAGAATTTTAAATTCTAATTGATGATGAACGAAAAGAATGCAGCCTGATGTTGATGCTCACGATGTTTCCTCCATCATCATCAGTGTGAATAAAAAAGGCGTATACATATGAAGATGCATACAAATTTTAAAAGTGCAAGTTTTATTAACCTCGAGGTATGCAAAAAGATTATAATATAATGATCTATAAGCCTCTACCTCATCATTAGGAGGGGACGATACAATAATACTCCATAAGAATATGAATTAACAGAGAACAAAACAGAAATAGCATTTAGTAAAATAAGCGAGTTTAGCCTTTAGAGCAAGGGAAACGAATGAGTTCCATGACAGACAGGCCTGAAAGCTTTTTGCTGCTTGAATGAATTATGTTCCTGTATTTCTGACAAAATATCCCGGCCAAGATAGTACTTGTTAAACCGTCAAGATATTACGGTACTCAAATAGTCGGTGTTGGTATCAATGATTGAATGACCTTTGGCTGACCACTTGAAGATGTTGCTCTTTGCAAAAATTAATTCATTGTATGCACCGAGGCATAATGTAATATAATACACTATTAGGATAACTAAGTAGACTGGCTGCAGTCTGCAGTTTACTGCAACATCAACAATCCTCTCAACAAAAAATAAATATTAATACGGAAGAAATTAACATAAGAATGCACTGTAGATTCTTCCTTCAAAACGTTATCATCATCCTAGCTGCTTGCTGCTCTTCACCTTTAGTAATCATATCTTAAAACGTCGACAATTAAATTGAGACAGTTTAATGGCAGGGAGTGAAGTCATGAAGAAGCTGTGCGCAGTATGAGCCATGTATATTTTTACATACACGTTTTACTCCATAACTGGCTTGGCCTGGCCGTCAATAAAAACGCTTCCATTTGCAAATTCATGAAAACATGAGCACGACAGAGATTTGAGATGCAATCCATTCATACTGCAGTTCAAACTGAAACCAGTAATTAAATGCAAATGGAGAATTAGCAAAGTACGGAGTCTTGTTGTGGGATGTTAATTAAAACAAGGTGGTGGGTAGTGTAGTATTGTGGTTTCTGGCGTTATACATCAATAATATTATGTTGGCAGCAACAAAGTCATAAAAATTATTTCGTGGTGATAAGGTGAATGCAAGGTTCCCTAATTTATTTCTTGTCTACATGCACTTTTCTCTGCCAAACATGATTTTGGCTGCACATTTTGGTGTGTGTTTGCATACAGAAAAGAACATGACCTTTCTGGTTTTTCCTTTGTGTTGTGAAAGCACAGAAGAAAGCGCAGCTGGGTAAATTTATGCTCAGAAGCTCAAAGAATTTGCAGGAGAGTGTAAAAGTAAATTATATAATGCTCTAGTGGAGTTGCAAATAATGGGGAAAAATGAACATCTCTAAATTTATGGAAGATATTGATAAACAGCACAGCAACGAAAAATTCATTAGCTGCTGCCCAATGCCCAATCTCTGTAATATTTCTCCACCATTTATATATGGACTGGTATTCAGCACCGCTTTGCACCCCAAGTCCAGTCTATTCTAATTGACGGATAACTGAAAAAAGAGTGGATTTTCAAACACAGCTGGATCGCTATACACATGCCATTCGTGATTCATTTGAGGGCTTAAATTACCGAAGATGAAATGAATGCTGATTGTTCAAATGGTTAGAAAAACGGCTTTAATATTTCATTTTCTAATTGCGAAAAACTGTTTTAGGGATGATAGGGCGGGTGATAATTAATGGTCTGTCAGGACAGGGTTGTGGTGTGGGGTGGTGGATGTGTTTTTGCAATTTATAATGCCAAGTTTTGGCTTAAGTTCTCATTATCTAGAGAGACGAATTTATCTCCAGTTTTGACTACCAGTGCCATTATTATATCATCAAAATATCATAATTTCTCACATACTAGTTTGTTTTTGCCAATTTAAAGTGTTTCGAATGAGCGCGAAGATAAGTTATCATCCATGTAATAGTAACAATAGGACGAGTCTTGCAAAGTGAACACATTCAATTTGTAACTAATTCAAAAAGAATGCAAAAATGCAGATCGGTATTTATTGCACTCTTTGTATTTCCAAGCCTAATTTTCACAGCTTGGTAAACTTATCCCCAAAATAGGAGAAATTAAACTGAGGGTGAACCGCACAATTTTCTTTTTCAAAACAACCTAAAAATTGATAAGAATCTGACGGTCAAAGAACCGAGAAATACCCGAAACGTCTTATAGTTTGTATCAGCTACCCTTGATTCTTGATTACGATATTTGTAAACCTGTTTCATTTCATGGCACACTACTACTTTGTATTTAGATCGACCATCTATATGTGATAATACAACAGCTAACTTGCCAATTTATTGATGATCACTCCTCAAATCACCTCATCTTCTTGTCCATATGGACAAGAGAAACAACATAATCATAAATACAAGCATACACACATGTACCTAAATGAATAGTTGACCATGCAATTATAATATTATCATTATTGTTTTGTGTGGATACCGCCCTTATTTTGCACCCTTCTGGAAATGCAAAACATGATGATAGTAGATGCGAAATACAAATTATCTGACATTTTTACGAACGCCAACTAACTCGTCTTCTTTTTGTACAATAAAATGCTCATGTTTTTCATTTTGGTTGAGGTTTGAGGTTGACCACGGACGGAACAGTATCAAAAAGTACCTCAGATAATGCGGCTACCTTTAGGCAACAAATTTTTTCCATACTACGCATCTAATTATTTTTCGCCTGTGAGGAAAGAAATTTTTGGGTGATACACTCTCTCGCCCCGTATATATATATATCTATACGTTTCGAGAAAAAAGTGACGAAGAAAGATTAGCCTGACGTAAAGACAAGAAGAACAACGACCTTCTCTGTAAAACAACAGTATTTTAAGATTATATAGTGAGAATGAATGATCAAGGCCTGGAGTTGTTTTCCCTTATCAGCTGAAATATTGGGGTTGATAACCGGAGTCCGGCTGCGGCGTGGTCAGACAATATGACAATCTAAAACAAATAAATTTACTTATCTTTATCTTTACAACATGAATAGTTGAGCCTCATTAACTCAACCAACCTTCACTCCAAATCCAATCATCTTCCGATATATTCATTCTTTTCAAAACTGTTCATTCATGTCATTTTAATTCAGCATTCAGCAGCTCAATTCCAGAAGCTGGCTGAGCCCAGCTAGATCCAAAGAATGAAAAGGTGTTTTTCACAATTTAATTCCCAGTCTTTGTTTATGTAGTGGCAGGCCACGCATTCATAATATCTCCTAAACACACCCAACCAGAAATCATGTAAGCAGCAGCTCACGTAATTCCTTTATAAGGTTATCATTTCTCCCCTCTTTCATTATTTACACCTGAAACGAGTCTTAATATCATCCTTTCATTTTTATAGTGTCTTGTTTAAGTTATCCCATTATCTAATTGACTGTCATGTCATGACCCCATATCATCCAATGTTGAGCCAAGTGCAGTCATGAAATTCATGAACAAATTAATAGTTACTTAAATGCAGTAATTTTGACTAACGCCAATCCAATAGGATCCCATCACTTTCTTACGCCATTCAAGCCATAACCGTTTAGTTTTTGACGTATCCATCCATCCAATACAATATACGTTACCCCTTAAAAAGAAACTACTTAAAACTGGCTTTTTCTGCCATTAAAATCTTGCTTAATGGCTTTTACATCATTATCACATCACATCAAAATGCTTAATATTTTTAATGAATTAGTAAATTTGTATGCACGCAGTGAGCATAAGCCCGCTGGCAACAACAAACAAGCATGAAAAACCATTTTGACAAAAAAGGGGAAAAGAAGAAGCAAGAGTGCAGGTCAAACTAAAACTGCTAATGAGTAGCTAGCCATATTATCCATGTTCGTGTGTGTCCAAAACCTCTGACAGGTTTATTACCGCAAAACTCTTTCTCCGATTCTGTACATGAAATACTTACAAACACTAACAATGGAGGGCCATCATCATCACACTGAATTTATTGGGAACTGTCGTGTGTAGTTTACATAACAATGTAAGTAACGTTCGTTTAGTCAGCCCCTGCAACATGCCTATTAGCATTTAAGCCCTGTTTTACTTTGTTCTCATTTGCAACATCTCGAGAAAGTAAATACGAGAAACAAGGCTGAAATTTTTTCAACTAAAAGGCTTCCGCATCATTTGAAATTCTTCTCTCGGAGTCAGATCAACCTTCAGGATATGAGTAAATGCAGATGGTTATGTTGTTATGCCTGATCTGATCAATAAGATAAGCTAGTCTGTTATTTGCGCCAAGTGAAAATGAATGAATGGAAAAATATTCGCAATAAACCATAGCTATTATACAAGCAACAACACAAAATATATTACGGTAGTACATCAGTCTGACAAAAGTGAAAGATTTAAAAGCATTTTCCTCTCATTTGCCATTCCACAACTACCAGGTTTGCGAAAAAGAGGTTTAACAATGTGTACTACATTGTCTTACACGCACTTTTTAAAAGCATGACGAGTTGTTCGCCTGTGACTGTAGCCAATTAGGTATATTTGAATGCTAAATTGACGGGAGACAGGCAACGTGTCAGATATATATGTATAATAGATTCATGTTATATGTCAGTACCCGTTGAATGAAGAGTCCAATTACATTGAAATGATTTAAATCAGCCCTTTATCTTTTCGTTTGCATTCACTTTTTTCTGATGAAGTAGCTGTTTTTTGTTAGATCCCTATTGAATAGAACCTGTTGAATCAGTTAGTGAAAATGCGGGGTTTATCCGATTATTCATACCGTTTAAATTATTATATACTTTGTTGAATGCTGTGAATATTTACCTCTCAACCACTGTGGTCAAGAGGTTCTCTTGTGTAATACCGAATTACGTCATCATCATCAAGAGCGTATTTTTCTTTCTGTCATTAAGTTGACGGATGGAATTATGTATGCGTGTTTTTATTTACATTATGCATGAGCCAACGGTAAAACGGAATGCGATAATGGATAAACCAAGCACGCGTTATGAATGGTTATGAACTCACCAAAATATTGCATAGCTAATACAAGCTACTGACCAACTTACTCGTTTAAAGGTAGAAGACAAAGAATGACTAATCCTTCTTGTCGCATTCCAGCATCAAACTGTTCTTTCTCTAATTTTACTGCAGCCACTAATAAAAAGATGCACTGCGTTTCCACGATCAATGACTTCAGCAGATGATGCAATAAAACAGTTTCCGCAGCCAAAGTGGTTAATTATTTCTCCCAAAAAGGAACGTTGGATTATGCTTTTTTGGGAAGTTGCATTAAAAGTTAAATATTTACCATGTTTTGCCATGGTGTGGCCAGCGGGGTGGATGACTTTACCAAATATTTTCTTCTAGCATTTATTGCTGTAATGGACAATTCCTGTCATCAAAGTTGTAGTTGCAATTTTGGTGTATTTGGCAAAGTGGTGGTGGCACAGCCTGTCAACCGGTTGGACACTGTTCAATTGCCTGTAATAAATCCCTTTTGTCAAATCAAATCCTGCTTTGGACTTTTACTGCCCAAGCATGATATTAAGCTCTGGTCCCGTTACGAAATATTATAGATGACTATTTAAAGGGAAACTGATAGTTTTTGTATCTGTCTAGCTTTTCTCTCTCACACAATCGCTCTTTGGTCACAATAAACCGACATTCAACACAATATATTATGAATTACATTGTCCATCCATTGAAAGTGCTTTGGCCACCAATGTCTTGTCTGCCAACTGATTTTGACATTTCACATTAATACTCTTCACCAGGAACTTTTCTTAAATTGAATATCCTATTATCCCATGCATTTTAAATCCAATCATTCGTACTGTACGGTTAGCTTTATTTATCAAGTTAAAAACTGAACTGACCAACTTTGAGTACCTATGCAAAACAATGGAAAATCTGTTCACAGGCATTCATTATTGTCCTGGTCGTAGCCCGCACAATTTACATCAATGTCTATTTCGTTCTCGCCACTATCTAACCAAAGAGTCAAGATCAAAAGGTATCTGTGTTTTTGATGACTATCTTGAAACAATCAACAATAGAGATAAAAAATGAAGAGAACGAAAGGGTTTGTAAAATTTACCGGACAGAGATGCTGCGTTCGTTTAAAATGCAGCTATATATGTACCTACTTAGCTTAAATACAGTCATTTACCAGTGACAAATGCAGCGAAACTCATCTTGCGCCATTATGCAGAGAGATCAAGCAAACAATAAGCATAATTGTTTCTCTTGGCTGCAAAAACACTTTTGTAAAGTCAGGTTCAGAATGGGAAGAGCAAGGACATTTTTTAAATTCTTTAAAAATAATAGTAATAATAATAAACATCAGTCACCAGTTCTTATGCAACTGCTATAAGCCGTATTGTCATTGCATATAATTATTGTTTGTGGGTTTACCCACACATGGCACGTGAAACGTCATCCAGTTGAATGACACGCAGAGTTCATCCCTGATGAAAGGAGCTTTTTGCGTATCTAGTGATTCATGCATATTATACATCATTCCTCCGAAGAAACATACTCTTCGATGTTGTGCTAATGTCAAGGAGTTCTGAAGGATTGATTGTACCAGCTTAAACCTCTCTTATTAATTCAGCTCTCGCTCTGACAGGTATTTAAGATTTGCATGCTAAAAAGGTGACAAAAGCCAGAGAAAATGGGAGGTGAAGGATTGAAGGAAAAAGGCTTGACTTTGACTTGTGCTCAATCACCATTGCTGTTACTTACATAGGCTTGGCTTTCGTTGTAAAAATACGGGTGCCTCTGACTCTTTCAGTTGTGACTGATAACAAAATTTTCTCGGAATCGATCAAGCAATAAAAATAAATTCTTAAAAGGTACTTACATTAATATTCAGGTTTGATAAACTTCTGGAATGTAGTAAATAAATAGCTTTTGGATTGCGTAGGTGGCTAATGTAGTGTTAGTTTTTTGACGTCAACATGCATGTTTCTGATGTTTTATCGGTAAACCACCGGGTAGGCAAGGGTTAGGCAAGACTGTGTACATTAACATGTGGTGCCATGTACACAACTTCCTTGTCGAGTGGTTATTGTCATCATGATTAAATTGTTTTCTACTCGTGTGTTCTAAAGCCATTAATTAAACCCTTTGAATTCACTGAATACAGCATTTAAACCCACGCTAAACGACATCTTCATCACGAAATGTCATGAATATAAAATTTTACATGGGTTTTGGAAGAAGCCCGTAAAAATTAGCATTATGA
>JAQGAP010001296.1:0-21182 GCA_034697805.1 Orchesella bifasciata | reverse complement strand
ATTTTAGACGTAAAAAGGAATGGGTGAAAGATGTTGTAGGATAAAAATGATTTTGTTCAAATAAATATCACAATTTTTCCAAAATCATTCCCTTCTTACTGATTTTATTAATTTAGTTATAATACATTTGTCCGTATGCTAAATCACATTTTTATTTGTCCGGTTGCTTCATCACATTGTTTTTTAGCTAGGATTTAGCATTGATCATTTTAAAGACAGGGTTCAGCATTTGTCATTTTAAACTTAGGGTTTAGAATTTCTCAGGTTAGGTTAGGAAAAAATCCAAACGAACAAAAATAATAATAAAGAAAACCTTACACTACAATTACCGCCTCACGACTCTTTTGATATGGGATTTAGCATTGTTAAATCTGTAATACGGAAAAAGGAAAGGGGGCGTTGCATGTAAGCGTGAATGAAAAACTAAACAATACCAGGCCTAAATGCACCACTTCCTTCCATCCTTTCCATATTACGCAGCTCTTAAAAAGAGCAGGCCGATGTTCTGCTATTCATAAAATGACGGGTCACGCTAAATTAAACATTATCTAGCGGTTAAAAAATGTAGCAGGCCGCAGGTCTGATACGTATAAAATTACGGGTTACATTAAATTAACGTGAAACATTGGTGTAACCGGGTCTAGTTAAATTATAAATTTAATCAACTAAAAGCAGTGTTTTGGGGTAAAGTGAGAAAGTAATGAAAAAAGTTAATTGACTCTTCTTTTGAGAAAAGATTCGTTTAATAAAGTCATGACATACAAATGCATGACATAATGCGCACAAACTTTGTCATTTGTAGTGCATAGTTTGCTTCCGCTTACGCATTATGAAAACTGGGATTGGAATTCCAGATACAAAAACGTTTATTAACAAAACTTCGACACTA
This sequence comes from Orchesella bifasciata, assembly GCA_034697805.1. Classification (NCBI taxonomy): domain Eukaryota; kingdom Metazoa; phylum Arthropoda; class Collembola; order Entomobryomorpha; family Orchesellidae; genus Orchesella; species Orchesella bifasciata. The sequence continues at coordinate 20,293 of JAQGAP010001296.1, read as the reverse complement.
AACAACATTCATTGAACATGCTTGTAGAATTATAATTAAAAACCGAAGCCAACTTACTATTTCCTTTGATATACCCAAATTGTTAATAGTAAATAAACGAAGAAATAATATCTAATCTGCTGAAGTCGGTACCATAAACTTAGACGCAAAGAAGGAAAAAATACCCAGATGAAAGTCACTTGTGGTTGCATTGCATATGCCACTACATGTAAAGAAGTGGCTAGGCTTCTAGTACCTATTTTTATTCAATGAATTACCTATTTATGAACAAGAAGCTTATGCCTCTTAAAATATCGTAGTTGGCAGGCAGTTTCCATTTTATTAGTGATACTGAAGGGATGATAAATCCTGAGTGGAACTATGAAGCCACCTGTCTATCGACTAACGTTGTATAGTCTTGGGTTCCTATGACATTTCCAAATTCAAAGTTCTGAATAAGCATGCATATGTGCACTCAATATAGCTGGACACATGCATAAATGGGAATGGATTTAGAGTGATGCACAATAGGTTCGCTTTCTTTCTTTCGTTTTCTGTAGCTGTTCTAAAGCTCGAGTGCACTGCTTTCTTCAGCCACAAGATCCAGGAGTTTAGCACCCGAACTGTTCCTAAAACGTTCTTTGTTTGCACAATATAGTATGCGAATCTAAAATGCAAAATATCCTGAGTTGTACATCCAGCTAGAAACAAAATGGGAATTGGGAAGGTTTTTGTTTTTTGAGCGGGTTTTCTGTAATGCCAAATACATGGCACATTTATTTATTTTTAAATGCATATTTTCTCTATTTTCACCTTTGGAGAATTATTTTCATACACATGCGGAAATACTGTTTCTTGGTACACATTTGGTTCAGATCTGGTGACATCACTTCATAGCACCGGCTTTCAACCAAATATATACGACAACAAGTAAAGGTATATTAAAACCCATGCGTGAATTAATTTTGAAGACCAATCCTGTTGTGCAGTCTCTAATATATAAATGTACATGTACTTTTTTCAATACTGACAAAAGTAAGCATGTGAACATACAAATTAGCTGGGCAATTCAATAATAATAACTATTAGTATAGTAGAATATTCACTTATCGTCAGTTGTTCATTACAATCACAATTTGTGCACATCAATGCTTGGTCCCAGTTTCTTTTCGGTCCCAAATACATGCGTTTTATGTGCAAGTTTAACAAAGTTAAGTATTAAAACACACCAACTTCTTTGTCTTGCTTCAAGTTAAGCAGTTTATCCGGAACGAATATATGTATATGTCCATGCATTAAATGCTTGAACTTGCACTCCATATTATACTCAAATATCTTTTAATGTCATATAGTTGAAGACACAATATAATCCTTGAGATCACGGCTTTATTGCGAAAAATTTACTTCGTTAGTTGTTAGTGTGCAAAGAAACATTCATGGCACGTGTACATGTTACAAGAATAAGTCTCAAATGCTAAATAAGCTGGAACTGTAATACAAACAAGTAACGCCGTGTTTTATTTTAAAATGTTTGTAGTTTATTACTGTAGTACCTTGCCGGTTGTATTAAATCATTCGGTTACAATGCTCCCAGTTTTTGAAGTGGTACATTTTAGTACTTGGATAAAATGCAATTCGAAAACTACAGGTTAAGTGCCAGATTTCAAGGAAAGTCCTGCCTGGACGGGATGTGTTCCGAATCATTTTGGTTGGTTGCTCTAGTCCCTTTTAGATAGAAAATAAAATATCAGATATTGCTGCAATAACAAAGCTCAGAGCTCAGACAAAAATACTATATGCGAAAACAAACTCACCTTGTTCGAAATCCCTATATGTCAGTTTCTGTCCCGGATGATTGGGTGATGAGTCAAGAATGTATTGGCGTTTCTTCTCGCTCTCGCACTGTCTGCACTTGAGCAAAAGGGTCTCCGCACAATACTGACACTTTAAATGACCACAACTGTCAATCGTTTTAGCTTGCCGGTTCGAATTTCTATAACGAACTCCACATTCTGGACAGCAACCAGGGCGTGGTAGTAAAAATTTCGCTGGATTTGAACACATATTTATCTTGTGTCAATGAAAAATTGTACATACAATGATGAACAAAAAATTTGCTTGTGTGAATGTTTGCTGGACAAAAACAAAATCAGATGTTTGCAGCCGCGTGGCTTTTTTATGTCTGCTGCATGCACACCAAGTATAGAGTATTCCTAGCCTACCATATACATTCACATTGGAGGACTGATGTAAGAGTTGCCCAAGTGTATTTATAGACATGCATTGGTTGAGATTACACGTACATTATGTACCTTAAGCATCTTGTAATGCTCTCATCGCTTCTCTATTAAATATATCCACATCTCGAGATGAGCTACCTAATTTCCAACTTGCTTTATTTGAGGTATCAACTCATGTTCATGCAAAGCAGCCTTCGTCCAGTATTTTCTTACTTGTTGCTAATTGACCCACATTTTCTCTCGTTGTCGTTGGTTGTTAAGTACAGATGTAAAAGATGTTATTAAATGTTAAGAAATATATCGTACATGGAGAATGAAATCAAATTGGGGGAGGAAAGGACTATTGGAGTTCACAGACAAAACCATGGTAGTTCACAGACAGTTGTCCATCAATGAGCAACTAGATGTGGAACAACAGTTTAAAATATGCAGGTATATATGTTTCAGAAATTAATTTGAGGTTAAAGAAGTCTATTATCACGATTGTGCATAGACACAAAGTCTAAAAAATGATGGAAAAGGTGATGGCTTTTATTACTTTAAGCCCAAATTTAGTCTTGAAGAAGTTTCACGATTTCAGAGAATGCTTGTGATTTATACGTAGATCAATTGGCCTGAAAAGTTAGTCTAATATGAGTTGTAAAATTGGTGGGTAAATTCCATCAGCGCAACATTTAGGTAGTGTTAATGCAGCTGGGTGAGCACGCTCACGTTGTTCACTGGTTAATTTGGAGGATGAACTCCCTTGATAACGTTTGTATCACTTTAGCTGTAGTTGAGTGTTGAACTCCTGGAACTTTGGGTTTAATTTCATATTTGAACAACCCAATTCTTCAGAGCCAGAGTTGTTGTGTTGAACTATCCGGCGTCTCTTGGAGTTTGAAATGGGCAAAATGAAATGGTCTGTTTGCCACCAAAATACGCTGTTAGATGTCAAAATTCGTGCTTGTAGCATTGATATGAGAGACATAGTTGTGAGTAAAATGAAGCCAATCTACATGAATATGTTTTGCAATGAGTAGGAATGAAGGGGTGAAATGTTGTTAAATGAAATTTCAATATTAAACGACACATTTAGAATTTAGACTTGCTTTCTTACATTCTTTACTTACTTTCGTTTTACCAAAGTAAATGATATTAAACGACTCAAAATACAAAACCAGTATCAATTTCGTACGCCTCAGGTTTCAAATTTAAAAAATAGCCAAGTTTTTATGGTTATGAATACAGAAAATATATTCCAAATTACAATCGAAAGTTTCTCAAACAGCTCCGTATGTAGCCCCTTCATTGGTTCCTGATCCAAGGCAGACATCACTTTAACAGGAAGATTCCTTCCATCCCCAACATCCGTTTCGTCCACCAGTCCTTAGAATTCTCCATTCTCGTAGCTGTGGTTTAACTAGGAAATGAGAGTTGAACAGTAACGTAAGAAGTTATATAAGTCCAAATCTTGAAATGTCAATAGTTTTAATTCTGAATTATGCTTACTTCAGTAAATATTGGCTCAGTTTCCATCCACTTTCGGACATCAGAAGGGAGGATCTCATCTTCTCCTTCAATCGCAATGTAGTCGACCAATAAAAATACCCAGTCCTCGCTCCCTTCATAGTCTTCAGGATGCATTTTAAAACCATCCACAAACGTTTGAACGATCAAGAAACGCTGTGCAGTCAAAGTCTTACCCACAGGGGATGAGAGTGGTTGCCTATAAAAATTGGGAAAAAAGAAAACACGGTTTGTAGTCAAAGAATTCGCGAATTTTTGCATTCATTATAGCACACAACGTAAAATGCTTTTAAGTTAACTTACGCTTCTGGTGCAGCTACTGGTGGCATTTTTGCAACTTGCGGCACTAAGTCGTCCTTTCTGGTGGTCCCAAAATGGCTGAAATCTGGAAAAAAAGTAAAAAAGATAACTCAATTCGAATTATTTAAGACATATTTTGTGACGTCAAGTCATTTTACTTACACTTTCTAACTGTGTTGGTAGTACAATTTGAAAAGGGTCGACTTTTCAAAGAATTTCCACTCACTCAGCAGCTCGAAAACAAAGCCCAACTCTGTAAGAAATCATAAAGTAATTAGTAGAAAATCAAATAAACTTTTCAGGAATATTGTATCGCTATTTACTCACAATTTGCCTTGTATCTCGATCGCGAGTTACTAGATGTAAGACTTCAAATACTCCTGTGTGGCTTGGTAAGTCCAACGACTACTGAAAACCAAAACTTGGAAACTTTAAAATGTTAGAAACGTCAAAAGTTTCTCAAAAGTTTTGTCAATTTGCTTACGTTTGGTTTGAGATGTTTCAGTACAACTTCAGGCTTCAGTATTATATAAATTCAAAGGAGCTTAGAATGTTTGATGATAACATCGAAACTGTCAAACGACGAATGAATAACTGAGGTTTGATGCGCCTTTTATATACCCGTAAAAGGAGGTCTTTCTCTTCATGTCCTAGTGCAGGGTACCCTTCTCTTTTACTGCTAAACGTATTTGCTGCTTCCCAAATTTGCATACCACTTTTAAAGTTCGTTTGTTCAAGGTTACCAGCCAACTATCTATCAATTATATGGGATGCATGAATTTCGTTGAAAATATTGAAATGTCTCAGCGTTGAATGCTTACGTATTTCTCTACGAATCGCAGGTGTTGCTAAAGTCGACTTCATCATTGAAAATGTAATAATGTAACTGCAAAAAGAGAAAAACTAACAGATGTAGACTCAAGGGCAGACACTAACTGCCACAAGAAAGCATTAATTTAATTTAAATGTTCATAAACCACATTGAAAGTATCATACATCGTGTTCCATAAGATTAGTCACAAATCACTTATACAGAGCACATACATCTATCTGTTTCCGATGAATCTTAAGATAATCGTACTAAAATATAAATTAAGTGTTCCAAAAAGGTTATTAGTAAGGTAACCGAGGTCTTACTTGCCTCACGGTTCCTACGGCAGTCAGGAAACTCAAGGTAAAATAAAAGGCAGTGGCAGTGGTAATATAAGTCATAAATAAGCAAGTAGCTCTTCGTCAGTGCTATTGCTATATTAAAAATTGATTTCTGGTGTTATTGGAGTAAGTGGTAGTGCTAGTTATTTAAGTTTTATTGAATGATGTTCAATGAATAAATAATGAGATTTTTCATTCTATCAATAGGTTCGCAGACTTTCACTGTGATAGGACATCAAGTTTAGAACTAGAACTATTAACAATAAGTTTATATTTCATAGTCAGTAAATATTCAGAACAAATTAATCTTAGCTCTCTACTACCGGTAACACTTTGGGCCAGAATAAAATTGGCGTGGCAATCGAGTTTCATAAAGCTGGTGGAATTTCTCAAAAACAAAAACATTTCTCTCACTCATCAACCTTCAAAAGTTCATTGAATTATATTTTTAATTTACGACTCGAGTTCCGATTCCTCGCCTCTTCTTAGCTAATCAGACAAGTCTTTCTTTGCCCCAACTGGAACACAAATATATCAATAGAATTACTTTTCGTTGCAATCTGTTCCGCTCAACCTTTGACTTGACATTTGTTTGATGCTATAAACTCACTGTCTCTTACCTTGAGATCCCGACAAATTGCGCTTTTCAATTAAACGGCGTACTTCCTCGTTCCCGGCGTTAACACTGGCTTCCATCGATTTCAATTTCCTCAAAATCTCTACCAGTTCTTCCTTCTTCTCCTCTAGCCGTTGGAGAAGCTCATGCTTCCTCTGAGCCCGTTGTTGCAGAGATCCTTCCTCCAAACTTACCAAACGCTGCATTTCTCTATGCTCTTTTTTCAGGTTGGAAAGATCTTTCTCTAACCCCTTCAGCATTTTCTTGTCTTCAGCCAACGCTACAGATACATTTGGACTGGAGTAGGGTTGTACACCGATGGCCACGTCAGTTGATCCGAACGACGAAGCATATAATATACACCTATCACTTCTTTGAACACACACCTTCCCAACTTGCACTTCATCTTCGTCATCAGAAGAAAGGGACGTGAGATCCACTAGCTCCGGTTGAAGTGGGGGTGGTGGTAGGGGTACTACTTCCAACTCCATTCTCTGTGTCTCTTGCAGGGACGAAGTCACAGTCTCAATATTGTCTGGGGGAGAATCCTTCATCACCACGTGCTCAGTTGGAGGGTTGTCCATTTCTCGAAAGTTGTACTGCGTTTTTGAAAATCAACTACACCAATTTGCACCCAGTCACCAGAATTTTCTTTCAATAACCAGATTGCGTCCGAAGACTTTTCAAGTGAGACTTAAGATTTCTATCTTATGGAGAATTAAGAAAAACTTAAGTGTAATGGCATCAGAAATGAATACAAAGAAAATTCCTTGAGCAAAAAAGTATAACGTAATTGTTAACAAAGTGCCCTAATTCTATCTTTCCCTGTCTGTACACGTACAGAAATACGAACCGGGCATTCCATTAATCTATCAATTACGAAATCTTGGTTTAGATTACTCCATGCGGGTTTCCTTCATGCATTGCATTGCAGGACGTACTAAGTTTCCAAAATAAGAAGGAAGTCTTCATTTTCAATTTTGTATCAGTCATTTATCAGTCGGTTATCAGTTTTATTTTGCATATTGCGTCTTCCTATGTGATATTATGAAGGATTTTTCATGCACGACACAATACGCGGAAGGTTTTGTCTTGCGTAATAATTTAGATAATAAACGGAAGGGATGGGTAGGTTAATAAAAACGCTTTGCATTCACTGCCAACCAAGCAAAGAAAGGAAAGTACTCAACACTTTTTGACCTAGTTTGAAAAGCGCTTAGTGAACCGAAGAAGATATTCTTGATTTTACCTGCTTTTCAGTTTCTGTGTGTTGTGCATTGCAAATGTAGGCAATACTTTGTATTAGAAATAAAAATAGTTGTACTTTTTAGTGGAGAGTAGCAAGAAATCTATATAAAAATCTTCTTCTACTCTAAAAATAAGCAAAAAATCCACACAGTGCCATAGCAAAGTTTCATAATTGTAACAGTTGTTAAACAGGTTGTCTTGTGCGGAAGTTACAGAAAATGAAACTAAATATGAGTGAGAGCGTCAGATTTGCAGTAAATAAACGTTGATACAGTAGTTATATGTCTGCCAATATCTTTCATTCACAAGCTTTATTTCCCAATTGTCGACTCGGCATGAATATGAATGGAGCATAAAGAGTAGATGGTCCAATTGAAAGCCCAAAAAATTCATGACTGTGTTCCTACATTAACATTTCTTTCTACCAACTCAATTTATAATTTGCCTATAAGTATCTAAGCCCAAGTTCATTTTCCACAGAATAATCTACCGAGTATCAGACAATAATATATTTTACTAACCACTTCTTAATTGCTAGTAATTCATCGATACATCTTACTTAGTTACTGTATTCTACCAACTTTAACAATATTTCGGACTTTCAACATGAGAATCCCATTTTTATTTACATAATAGTATAAATTTTATGCACTCATTAATCTAAAACGTGTTGTATATGATAGCAAGATTACTACACATAACACGGGGCAAAGTGAGATTCCGAAGTTGGTATCGACGTTTTAGATATAACTTTTCCAATAATAATATTAACAATTCCGACTCATTATCATTAACCAATGTCCATGCAACAAATAGAACCTCTATATTGTGTATATTGTGTAGTTTTCATATAACACGTATTTAATTTGGGAAAGTCACTAGAAGAAAAATAGAGCAAGTCCCAAAATCCCAATCCACCAAATATCTCTGAGGCACGAATATGTTTCCTGTCAAATTTATTCCCAATTGAATTGTAGCAAACACACATAATATTGTCATAAAAGCAGATGCAAACTCCGCAGAATGTTCCTCAACTTGGGTACACTCATTGTCAGTTCGCGTGAATGTAATGGGCAGCTTGAAACTTTTATAAAGTTGTATTCAACAGTTGTACATACAGCAATGCTTCATGTATTATGCTTCCATTTGCATTTGAAGGAATGGATATTTTACATACACGGAAGCGTATCAAAGTCAAAGCAGGCAGTTCCAACCAAACATCCTGTTGCATATGAATTGTTTTTATTTTGAGTGGAAGAATTTCTTTATCAAAATATTGGGCAAGGTTCTGATTGATTGCCACCTAAAAGGCAATAATAAGTAAAAATTGCTGAAGAGGTGATCAATATTTTCCTGTCGGTTGTTCCATGTTACGGTTTACTTACTGAAAGTTGCAACGTCATATCATATTATTTTACTGCTGGAATTCATCAAATATGAATCATAATTAAGAAGTTTATGACAACCTGAAACTTATTTGTTCTTTAGTTGACATGCACATGTGAACTTTCATATCAACCAAACAATACTGCATTGCATGTTCCAATGAAGCAATTAATAAAGTGTAAAATGTGAAAGTGAGGAGAAATATAGAGATTCGGGTAACATGGACATTAGTCATTTGCTCGTTTCAAAAACTCCAAGCAAGGAAAACATGACATACGTTTTGAGAACATGACATGCATATTTTGTAAATGGGATCCCGCGGGATGGGAAAACAAGCATTTGATTGACGTCTGCATTAGCACCAAACTGAGATAAAAAAGGACCACGCCCTTACACTTTTACAAGATTACAATGATATTTAGGCAAAATGAGACTTTCATCATCAGCCCTGTTCAAAACTACATGTATCAGTTATCATTCAGCCTTTTTGTTGACAAAAGCACCACAGCGTTTCAGTGATACTGATTCTATTGTTCTTATTTTTTCCTATTTTTTGGTGACAATGTGGAACCCCAACATGAAACCTACGCCTTTAACCTTCGAGTCTGTCAAAATCAGCCGACAGCGACGATTGGAAACAAAACAAAGACAGAGAACGGTATTGTATTCATATTTAAAAACATTACAACCAAACGTATACTTCATTAATAATTCTTGTATCAGTACCCGTCAACCCGGATTCACAAAATCGATGGATCAAGTCATCCAGATCAGAGGCGTCGCAACGGTATTTTGTCTGGGGGGACATTACATGCAAAATATTTAAAAAATTCAAAAATTTTATAGGTTTTAATGTGTTTCTTATGGGGCCTATAACATTCTAGGGGGGACGATGTCCCCTCTGTCCCCCCTATTGCGACGCCCCTGATCCAGATCCTCACCTAAAAAGCGGCAGCGATCTCCCAGCTTACAGAAGGTTATTTTTTACACCAGAATTGATAAACGTCCCACTTGAGGATTTGGATTCGTTTTATGCTGACAAAGAGGTATTTTTAAGGATAATGCCATGAATAAATACTATACTATACTATTTTTAGTTACTAACGATAAGATCACTCACTCTTCTGAAATTCCTTTTTAATTCTTATTTCTTTCGTTTTAAGACGTTCGTGATAATCACAGAAAAAAAAGTTGCTTCATCGCTTCAGTGCCCAAAATGCACTTAACATGTTTAGCCCATTCAACCCGGTGAGAAGGGCATGCATTTCTGTGCTCCACCATTTCATTTACCGTTGGAGCATAATAATGATAGCTTTTGTGGACTGCTGTCTTTTGACGCAGCTTTACAATGGTCAGCAACTGATGTGAGCATCTGCCTAAAATTATATTTTCCGCAATTTTAATTATAGCAATTTGATCATTTAATTTATTTCCAAATTCAGGGTATACAGAGCAGTATACCATAGTTTGTTGATTGCAGGAGTGAACTTTATTCCTTAAGATTTGATTAGTACAAATACAAAATTGTTCTTATTCAACCTGCTTCTACTGTAATGATTTTTATACGTTGCTCAAAGCAAATCCAATTCTTTTCACCGCCACTGTATTATTCTACAAGAAAACAATATGCTTTATACCACATGAAAGCATTTATTGAGGGGTAAATACATTGATTCGTATACGTATTCCACTGTTTTTATTAATTAATTAGTATATCTTCGCGACATTCCATATACAAATTATTGGCCTTATCAGGTTAGATGCATTGTAGGGTGGAGGAGTAAAAAAAGGCATCATTTGGTTATTTCAGTTGTGCCTTGGCAAACTACACATTACGTCAAGAAGGGGAGACTTTTTTAATGATTAATGCATGTGATATGATTACGAAGCGAAAAGACAGTAAATCGTAATGCATTCTAAGTCCGCGGAATAAAAATGTCAAAATTGGTAGTCTTCACTTTATGACAACTGCAATAATGTTTTTTTGGAAGTTGAGTCATTTGCTGTTTAAAATTGTTTTTCTTGTAGTACAAGATATGATCATCAAATAAATTATTTATTAAGGCACTACCGCTGTTTGGGTGGAACAGCCATGTTTCGTTTCAATTTAACTTACATTTTCCATTTAAGAAAAAAGTGAGTGTAGTATGGAAAGATATCTCACGTATAGTTTTGCGCTGCAACTTAACATCCTACTTGCTATCTTTCATCCCTACTCCTACAGCATTTATTACTAGCTCACCAAGACCACTACGAAAAGTGACTTGGATGGCAGATCGTGCTTCTTAGTTTGCTTTGTCTTCTTGCAGTTAACATTACATAATTTAATGCTTATGATATTATTGTGCTACAAATTCACAGTCGAGATCAAGTTTTCCGTTTATGTTAGCTATGCATATCATCTCTAACTCGTGCCACTTTTGAATTAATTCAGTATGCAATGCGTTGTATAGGTTTTCCAAGGCTATTTGAGGCTAACCATGCGCTGAATTTAAGAAGGAAAGAGTTGTGCTTACAATATGTATACAGAACTGAAAGAAGTGACATACAGATCAAATCAACCTTGCATTTGCATGTATATACAGCAAAATAACAACTTCCATGTGTCTGAATTTGCTTATTTCGGAAATAAAAGATACATTTTGTATTATACTTGAATCCTTTCATGGTGTTACAGGCACTTATGCTTACTTAGACGTCTAAACATTTGCAATCATGTACGAAATTGTTTAAAAAGCTTTTCTAATTACGTTACGTTTATTTCCTTCGTTTACACAATATTAAAGCATTACGCAATCTGTTGACAAAACTATGAACATCTATTTCATAAAATATAACCATCCCTGCTTTCGCACTTAACAGCTAAACAATTCAAGCCAAACAGTTAACAGTACTGTCATTATTAACAAATGGTTACTCATTTAATAAAATATTAACGATGTAGACTACTAAATAATAATTTACGAAATTGCAGTTCATCAAAGCAAATGAGAATAAATCCAATAATTAAATACTATACTGGATAAACAAAGCTTTATGGTGATTCCACATTTACGTCCCAACCTGCTAGGATTGCGAACTTTTCAATATCATTCGCTGACATTTGACCTTGGCCCCTTCCAGACCGGTCAGCAAAAGGAACAAGGATGGTCTCAAATGCTTTTTCAGCAGCCTCTTTCAAATATGGAACTTTGACGTTACACTCGGTCAGGGTATTGGCTGTATTGATTATATCGAGCGTAAATGAAGTCGCTTTTTCCGTCTGGAAACATGCAGTGACTGCAGCCAGTTGTACCCCCTCAAGTTGTCCATCTTCCCTGCAACAATTCAAGAAATAAACTGCATAATAAAGTTGAAACGGTTGACTTCATGGTTATACAACATTACAAAACAAAATACAATGCGACTCGAAACACCTCAAAGTAAAAAATGGAGTGTACTGACTTGCTCTCTAAAGTAGATACGCGAAAAATCAGCTTGAGACCTTCTTGATCCTCTGCCTCTGTCAATACTGATCTCAAAAAGCAACCTCCACAACGTGCCTTCAAAACCGACCAGAACTCGTTCATCATCTTTACTTTTATTTCTTTGGTTAAGCGTTTCGCATCCTGCATAGAAAAAAAACTGCTGTACGTGCAACGACCAGCTACAGCTACTTCCGTGCCCTCCTCCTCTTCTTCGACATCGACTTCTTTCTCTTTCTCCTCTAACTCTGTAATTTGAGAAGAAACAAGGAATTACAAGTGATTTACAGCACACGAGGAAAAATTAAAACACTGAAGAATTATAATTTTTAGACTGATTGTTGTAATAATATCATACCTGGTTGAGTAGCACCGTCTGCTTCTTCATCGTCGTCCTTTCCATGGCTTGCATTGGCACAGGGACCGCTTTCCCCATCATTCTTCTTATCTGAGTCATTGACCTCCTCAACCTTTGCTTCTTGGCCGTTGCTAGCCTTCGCTTCAACTTCTTTTGTGTTGATTTCCTTTTCTTCAACCACCTGTACCACCTCCTCAGTTCCACCACCCTTTAGCTTCTTAGTTGGAGATTCCAACTCAGCGACTTCCAGCCTCCTCCTGGTAGAAGAGGGTGCCACAAACGTTGGTGATTGAGGTGACTCCATTGTAATTCTCACCTGTTAAAAAGTTGTTAAACACAGACTGATCTTTAATATAAAACAACACTAACCCTCTCCAAAGCATCCGCACACTCCCAATTTGTAAATCAAAACTACAATTTTAATTTCAGCTGTCATTTACTTGACAAAATTAATCCCTTACCTTTTGATAACCGATGGGCAGATAGAGATGGAAAAGTTAATTTGCTGTATAAGCTACTCAACTCAAAAACGACTCAAAAACTATTTGCCAATTATTAACTGACTCAAAATAACTTATTGTTTTCAGTTTGGGGAATTGCTGAAGAAACACAAAACACACACCGTCCACACAGGTGGACAAGCAAGGGGATTTTTGTGGAGTACTTTGAACTGCGCGTCTTCGTAAGATTCTGGCTGGGGAATCGTGAGATAAGAGGGTGAAGGTGAGCAAGTTTGTATTGAAAAATATGTATGCTTTGCTCTCATCCAAAGGAAGCTTTTCTACCTTTTGCATGAAATGAAGCTTCAGAGATTCATTTATCGTTGCATGTAACACAAGAAATTAGCAATTCGAGAAGGGTTAAGCAAAGCGAATGTTTATTTAATGATTTTACTCGAAACGATAAATAAAAATAGAAAAGGGAAACAAGATAAACTACAGGTTACTAAAAGGAAAAACTACAGGTTAACTTGGAATCGTCTCCAGTGACAAATGAGCATCGCCACCACCATTGAGGAATGTGTCCAACATTTTCTTCAGGTTTTCAGCAGCGACGCCCAGTTTGGGAGAGACGGACAACAGAAATGACTTCCAAGAAAAGGAGAAGCTATAGTTGATGTAAAGAGGGTGAAGAATGGTGACCGCTTGCTCCTTGGATTAGAATCCTTCCCTCATCTTTGCCAGGCTAAGCCGTCTATTGTTCTCTGAATTCTTGTAGACTTGCTCCAAAAGTAGAATCCAGTTCTCAGGTTGATGATAATTGGATCCATCATTGCCTGGAAGTGAAACTGAGTTCAGAAATGGAAAAACTGCTGAGCCAACTCAGAAACATTATAAATGTGCTGCTCCTCATCAGATTCTTTGTAACGATTCCAGCATTCCCGAGCGTACTCAGGATCCCTCTTGACTCCAATGTTGATCCCATCAAAGAGAAGACTTTGGTCAGAGTTTCTTTCAGATATTTCACAAGTGGCGGCAATATTTTCTTCTGGCAAATACAATCAGCAGCCATTCCAACAAACCAGGATCAGGAGCAACATTAACTTTGAACGTCACAGGATATTCATCTCCCAGCCGAAAATTGTTTAGTTTGGTCCACTGAAAGAGGATTGTCATCAAAGGGTTTACTCGTAGGTCGGTGGGACAATGCATACTTCAGAGCATGAAAAGTGCAGCTTCAAGTATCGATACCGGAACATAACCGCGGTACAAACAGGAAAGCCTTGAGATACCATCAAGTCAGCCATCGTGTTCAAGAACTGGTTTAGCTCTCGCCATTCATCGTTCCACCTCTCTCTTTCCACCTCTCTCTGTACAGCCTTGAGTAAAGTAAGTAGGGAAATATTGTCGCGTAAAACTGTTGAGGAGCCTTGATCGGAAACCAAATGTTGGGCAAGTTGGTACTCCTCCACTGCTTCAATGTCCAACTTTTGCAAGCCACCTATGTTGGTGGATGCCTCCAATCTCTCGTAGCGAGGACATTCTTGCTCCGTTCCACACTGAAACAAGGATTTGAGCACATCTTCTCATATTTCACTATCCTGCTGCTTTTGAGTAAACTCCAAGTAGGCTTCCAGCTACCCCGCTGTCTCCTCCATGAGTGGACAACCTTTCCCTGGGTCAAACTCTAGTCGACGATAGAGGAATGGCTGCATCAAGTAGATTACTCCTTAGCAAGTGTATCTTGTAATCCAAGATATCTGTTCCTTTCAAAGACTTACATCCAGAGAGACATTCTGAAAACATACTATTTGAAATGCATGTTTCGAGAGTATGCAAATGTTTTAACTCTCTCACTGCTGTTGCAACTTGTATTTTCGACTAGCTCCCATAAGTAGCTAGCAATGTGTCGCTTCTGGTTTTCCTCCACAGTTAATTCCGCAAACTGATTTAAACACAGAATAATCAACCTTTCTTACTCTCGTCTGAACTCTTTGAAAAACAATACACTCCGTGAGCATTAAAAAAGGATTACTGATTTGCAATTTGTGTGAATGCAGAATGAGTACAATAATTTTGGAGATAAATATGTTATTGTAGTTTGACGTAGCTACGTAAAGTCTGATAGGACTGAATACATAAGGAGGTGATAACATGTTCATTTCCCATAAGCGTATTTAGCTGGCTCTCTCCAAGTAGTATTAACGGCTAATAAATGTAAGTGGCATTTCTATAACGAGACATTCATTACAATTTGAAATAAATGACAATTTATTTATTTCTTTTACTGATTCATATTTTACATTTAGAATTTACTAAGCTTAATACGCAGTTGCGACCTTGGATATGATCCACAAACGGCGAATAAAAGAAACTTTAACTAAGCATTAAAACGTAATCAAAATGCATAACATAATTTCTTTAAACTTCAACCGACTTGAACAGCAAGATTCAAATTCAATATGTCTGTCACCTTCCTTTGGTTGTACGCTTAACTCACGCATCATCTGGTCTTCCAAACACACAAACATCTCCATTTGGTTTTTCTGTAGAGCTAACAGTGACGAACCTGAGTCCGGGACAAGTACTCCAATACTCTCCCCGCTCCAGCAATTGCTCAGCCATTACATTTTTCGTGTTTTCTCCGAGAGCAGCCAATCCATTAAAAAACGTTGCACACTCAGTAAACATGGTAGCCAAACTACGTTCCATGTCTTCAATCTCCGCCTTCAGTTGTAGAAACTGAGCAGGTTGGTTCGGATCTTCCACATCAATATCTGCGTCCGTTAAAAGTCTAGCTAAGGTAATTTGAGCTAAGAATAAGTTATTCGAAATTCCAGACAGATTTTGGAAATTCAGAGACAACCGTTCCTTCAGTGTCACGATTTCAGCAGCATTTTGGTTGTTTTCATTCCCAAATTCAACCGCTTCAATGTTCACATCTTCCTCAATCCGGAATTCTCGATAAAACCTATGAGAGCCAAAGTAGAGGTATTGGAGCCTTTCCAGGGCCGGAAACTTAACGAGGAACTCGGTGTGCATCAATTCAGTCATAACCGAGCGAGGATAACGTAGCGTAACCGATTTTAGTCTAAGAAAAACAGGTTGCGAAGCTGGGCATAAACGTGGACGGTGTCCATCCACTAACTTCCGAGTTGTTTCTTCCATCGTCGATAATTCCAGCATCCAACAGTTATCCAAGAGAAGCGTTTCAAGGGAGCTGCTGCATCTAGCCATGAACGTTACTACGTCGTCAAATAGCAAACTGGTGTTGCTGCACACTATAGAAAAGCGTTGAAGTGCCGGGGTTTCGCTGCTGATGAGAAAGTCTGGACTGGGACTACAGATTTTGAGCTCTTTGAGGTTCCTAAAGGCTGACTCTGACGTGGTGGCAATGGAACGTGTTTCACCACCGGCAACGGAATATGTGTATTCTTGACTGGGACGAAGTGGTGGAAATGATTCATCCAATAGATCCAACCTTACCAGTGTATCAGCATAAGAAACGATGAGCCACACGTAGATAATATTATAGTCTGCTTCCCTCGGGAGTCGATAGAAAAGTACTTTAAACTGCAAGGTGCTAAGGCTGGGCAGAGGTGGCGGGGGAGGGATAACGATAACATTTCCGTTTATGGCATCCTTATCCCAAACATCCGAAAAACTGAGCCGTTTCAAGCTGGGCATTGCAGTGAGCATCGCAGCCAGCGTAGTTATCGAAAGTGGTTGACCATGGAGGGCGAAGCTGGTGAGATTTCCTCCAACTCTTGATGTAAAGGCTGGCAAACTCATCATTGGCAACTGAGAACGCGCTGGTTTAATATTGAAAGTTGTGGTTCCGTTGAAAAGGAGGGAGTTGAACGGAAATGGATTTCTACCTCCGGGAAACCTCGTTGTGGAGAAGCGTACTTGAAATTGGCCTTCGTTGTCTTCGATCTTCATTGCTGGACAGACTGGAAACTCATCTGAGATAATCCTCTTCTCGATGAGAGGGTCCATAATGTCCTTCCACTGGGCGTTAACTTGACGGCACCTAAGTATAGTAGTTCTCTCACCATCCAGTGTCGCGAACTTGAGAATTTCGGTCAGCACCTGAAATAAAGATAACCAACCCAGTCTCAAATTATTGCAAGCTTCTAAAGCTTTTAAACTGTTTTAATTACAGTAATATTAGAAAAATGGTTTACTTCAGGTGGAAGGTCTTCTATTGTCTTTGGAGGGGAAGGAGGAGCAGCTGACTTTTCAAACTCCAATTTCGCCACAGAAAAAAGATCCATGACTTTACAATTACACCTTTTAAACTTTCCTAATTAACGGACCGACCGCGACCTATGACCTGAATACCCGACACCTTAAACAAAACAATTTACAAGCAATTAGTTTTAAAACTCTACAATTTTGAAAAGACTATAAATACGACCTTCAATCAAACTATATACAAAAATGCTTATACCTAAATACTGGGTACTTCAGTAACTTACTTGTTGTCGCTGAGTAGCTCAAGTGGTTTAGCGCCCAATTCACAGAAACAGTCGAGAAATTCAATTCTCTTGCTGACGAAAAACAAGTTGGGTTCTCTTGACCACACGACGACAATGCAATCTGTGTTTGTTTTCCCCTTTCTAAAGAACTTAAGCTTGTGTTGAGTTTTCCTCCTCCAAAGCTGCAATGCCCCAAACTCGATGATTTGGTGCTGGAGCGTTATTATTGTGCATTGAACACTTGTCTTTGTTATCTCGTGAGTTTCAACGAGTGAGTGTTTGTAAACTTCAATTGTCAGGTAACATCAGCCTTGGAAAGGTTTTTACGATACTTTAGATAATTTAAACGTTAGGTGATCTTATAATTGGAAGCGGTGACCATTCGGTGGCAGAATCATGATGATTATCCCAGTCACCACGGTTACTTACTTAGTCCTGCTGCTGCGTTAGGAGTTGACCCTTTTCTTCGTCAACAATCAACAAACACTACGTTTCTGCGAAATTAGGGGCTCAAACCGATAAATTTATTGTGTTTATCTGGAAATGTTGGATTCCGCACCTGTCCTCCGTCTGATCTCAATGTGCCCCTTACTCTATGCCATTTTCGATTTTCATGCTAATTTACATTCGTGTTTTTTCACTGGTTTTTATTTACAGTGGCACTATTGTAACTAACACCTCGTTTGGAAAACAATCACTACATTTATTTAATTGACTGAGCTGGCGTGTAGTTTTAATTTAGCAGGAGCCTCAAACCTGCGCTTGGCGAGCGTAGCCGGAGTTCGGGTTTGTTGGGGGCTGTTCTCAAACTTGTGGATTAAGGCGTCGCGCTCATCATCTGGGCGATAGACTGGAAGAGAATTAAAAACCAAATGATGAAGATTAGCAGATGATAAACAAAAAGTGGAAAGGATTAACATCCACACCTTCTCCAAAAGGTTTGAAATTAATCAACAGCGTATGCCTCGTAATGATTTCCTATGCTAAAGTAGCCGCTAATATGTTAATTTAATAAAAGATTTACATACAAAACTATGTTGATTTTGATAAAATTAAAAATTAAACTCGGACTCAGCTCATTATGTAATCATTTTTCGACCAATCCAATCCATATATTCCCAATAAACATATTACAACTGATTCAATTAATTTTTAAAGGATTATAATTACAAGTAATAAATACATCTATGTTAACTCTTTGTTAACTATAGTTAACAAAGAGGAAGCCCTCCATGCGCTGTAGCTTTAGGATTATTAATCCATTCTCCGAATGAGACAGACATCTCCCACAGACTTTAACGTTGAGCTGACTCGGACGATTTTGAGATTTGGACAAGTGTTCCGAATTCCTCGACGCTCCAGCAACTGCTCCACAATTACTTTCTCCCTCTTTTCACCCAGTACAGGCATTGTTGGAATACCAGTTCCCTCTCATTTCTTGCATTCGTCATGGCACGATTCAATTCATTCATCACATCCCGGAATTGCCTTTGAGGAGCCTCGTCGTCATTTCGCTCTACGTGCACAACCACCCGTTCACTTTGCCTAATGCTCCACATTTGCTGCCTAAGTAAAGTGCACTGTTCCTTCAGAGCTACAGGGTCCCTTCTGTCGCTTCTCCCATCATCCACCTGAATCGGAAATGGGAACTCGTAATCCAAATCATGGGGCATAAAGCAAAGTAGCTGGAGCACCTCCAAACCGGGAAACAGGATAAGCAGCTCTTCACTGAGGAACCGCTCCACCAAATCATTAGTAGGGTAGAAGACTGCCAGGGTTTTTAGCTTAGGAATCACAACTCTCCCTTGTAGTCGTTGCCCTCGAGCCGGCATTTCCACCATCTGAAGTTGTAGAGAGCTATAGAGTTGTTCAACCGTGTCTCCACATTTTACAACGAAATCGACGAGCGGGTGCCAGTTACCTGTGAAACCAGTCACAGAGAGTTGTTGCAGCGCAGGGGTTTCACTGAGCTGCAGAAATCCTACAGTTGGACGCCAGATTTCGAGCTTCTTCAGCGTTTTAAAAGCAGAATTGGATGTGGTGGCGATAGCTAATTGTTTCCCTTCGGGCAAAGGGTGGGAGTATTCCTGTCCTTTTCGCAGAGCAGGAAGTCCCTCAGTTGTGTCTAAACACAAAGAAACTAGCTGGTCGGCATAAGAAGCCATAAGCCAGACGTACAGGATGTTTCTTCGCCCGTCCACCCCATCATATCTAAAGCGGGTCTTCATTTCCAGTGTGGTCAGGTTCGGAAGAACAGGTGCTGGCGCGAGAGCAGGGGCCCCAGCTTTTATCAAGCTATATGGTTGTTCCACATCCATCAATTTGAGCCATTTGAGCGTAGGCACTGCCCCAAGAATCGCAGCCAGATTATTGATGGGAATTAGCAGGTCGTAAAGAGCAAAGGTGGTGAGGTTGCCTCCAAAGGTGGACAACAATAGCCGCAAAGTCATTGGGATGCGGGGACGCGGTGTGCGGCGCCAATCCTCCATAGTTCTGCTTCCTGTGAGAAGTAGGGAGTTGAAGGGAAACGAGTTTTCACCAGCTTGAAACATGTTGGTGTTGATCCAAACATGGAAATGGGAATATTTGCGTCGACGACGATGTCCCGCTCCAAAGATCTTCATTTCTGGAAAGATTTCGAAGTCACCAGAGACAATTCTCTTTGAGATGAGGGAATCCACAATGTCTTTCCATTGGAAATTTACGACGCGGTATCCCAACATTGTTTTCCTGGTTTCATCGAGGGTCAGATGCTCCAAAATAATGGTCACCACCTGAGAAAAATAAATGTCAATAGAACTAAAAATGAATCGGTTTTTCTTAGTTTTCTTTAATACTCAACTATTTTTAATTATGAAAGCTGATGGACTTACTTCGGGTGGAAGATCTTCCATCTCTCCAGGCTCCGGAACAGGGTTGGGCAAAATAACTCTATTCCAAATACAAAATAAAAATACAAATACCCAAAATCCTCCAAAATAAATATTTTTTTAAAATACTTTTTCTGGAGACGCCTTAAAATATAAAATAAAATAACTTATTTTAAATAAACCCGACAAATCGAGACGTAAAGATGTACCTTTAGACAAGTTTATTACATAATTTGTGGCTTGGGAATCA
>JAQGAP010001295.1:0-21184 GCA_034697805.1 Orchesella bifasciata | reverse complement strand
CTATTGACATCAGCTATCGATTACTGAAAACAAAATTGAAAAAAGTCAACCCGTTCGAAAGTTATCGTGCCCCCAGACAGACAGACAGACACACACACACACACATGGACAGACGGACAGAAACACCAAAACGATTAACTACCAACAAGTTGCTAGTTAATAAAGAATTTCATGATTTGAATATTCATGATAAGGATAAAAGCTCAAATTACACAACGAGTGTGTAGCTATTAACAGATGGAATTTATAAACATTAAAATGTTATGTCCTTTCCAGGATACAAATGTAGTATCAAAGACATGCTATAAGCATCAGCTTCAGTTCATTCAACCATTAGCCGCCGTCATAATATGCGTAAATATGGGTGACCTACTCTGTGCTAATAATGCTTGTAACTGCAACATAGAATGCATGGTCAGCGTTAAAATGCATTAATAAACACTCCCAAAGTAGTAAACGGCATATTATTCAGATTCTTGTGAAGTTAGTGCCAAGTCAGCAGTCAGCTCTGGAGAACGAGAGCAATACGGGATAGATATCTACCACACAACACAGCACAGCCTACCATAATTTATTTTCCCATCTCAGTCTACATCATACCTTAAAATCTTGAGATCTTAAAATGTATATTCAACTGGTGATCGAGAGAATGACGTTATAGAGGGTTATCCGCTCCATTCTCCACATGATGCACAGTACAAGCCACCACATATATGCATAACCAGAAATATTCCTTTACGCACCTTGAAAGTTGCTTCAACTCACAAAATCTGGACTTCGCGTTTGCGATTAAAAACAGAAGCCAGGTACACTTGTTGCATGTAAACATAAGGCACGATACGAGTAGCGAATTTTGTCGTATAAGAGAATGATCTTCACAATGCATGTGAATGGAGATAAACAAATGAGGGGACGTTGGTGTTGAAGTGTGATGAAAACTCAGAAGAAACTTTCAGCACCCACCCACCTTCTTCCAGAAGATTTTCTGAATACATTGAGTCTTCTGTATACCTAAACGTTTCTGCAAAGATTAGAAGAACAGGGAAAGAATAAACCATGAGACGTGCTAGGCTTTTACACGTATACTTCTCACAAAAACTATGACACAAACATCAGACACAAAACTTGTGGGTGCGGTTGTGCTAAGAATAATAATGTCAAATTGAAATAGTTGAAAATCTCGAAGCAGGAATGTCAAATTGTTAATATTTTGTATAATTTTCAACAGTTTGCAAGAGGAAAATACAGGGAAGCTCTTCTACTCGTGATTTATTATGGAACATATTTTCGGCATTGTATTTTTCCAGTGTGTAATAATGCTCGACATATAAGTGGGTTGCATTGAGTGAACGAGTTAAGTTCAGAGTCAAATTTTTCCCAGAAATTCCAGACTATAAGCAAGTGTAAGTTATTAGCATTAACACTTTTCACGCTAAATCTTTTAACCTGAAACCATCCTTGCTTTGCAAGTATTGGTGATTGATTTGATTGAAAATCAAACGTAAGAGTTGAAGTATCAATGTAGGAAAGGAAATGGCGAAACTACTACTGTCCTTTTTGCTCATTTGGGAGATTCTTCATTTACGCTTGAATTCTACTGGAAGTTCCGTAAGTTTTGTTTTTGTGAAAATCTCTTCTAAATAGTTAATTCAGCTTAATTGATAATTTTTATAAATCAAATACCTCTCGCTTTCAAGTGGCCAACTCGTGGAAACGTAGGCATAAGCAGGGATCATGTTTCGGTTTGGTTCGAGCCACCTTTCAAAACCGATTCTCGCTTCATGTCTGATAATTTGGAGGAAATGGTTAATATGGTGGGAAGAACATTTGGAACCATTCTAATCAACAGCCCAACCCAAACACTGAGCCGTAAGTGAAGCTAATTGTAACAGTTTTTGCCGTATTTTTCGGCTTCTTGATGATTATTATGTTACAATCAAATTTTGAACTAGCTTCGAAATTTGTATGTTGCAGCAGTCCTATCTGAATCCACTACTAACGGGTCTCTGGAGCTACTGATGCCCAACTTAGTAGCAAAATACAACTTGCAAAATGAGAAAAAGATGAAAGTGATCATATCATTTGACATCTATAATAACTCCATAGTAAAAAACATAATCGAGCTGGCAAAATTCACAGCAGACGGAGCAAACTCAATTCATCCTGGAACTGTGGATACCCTCCTGCTCCTAGATAACGGATTTTTTCCTCAAAACGTCCATTCCAAAATTGGAAAAACTGATTATCATTCCAAAAACAAGTTTCTCTCCGAAACTTACGAGAATGTGGTTTCATCCCGGAAATTATTAGGGAATAAATACAAACTCGGGGTGCTCATTCCATTCAATGATTTTGGAATGCATCTAACATTTAACCAGTTAGACCATCTCTCAGAGATTTCTCAATATGTAGATTTATTTGTGACTCTAATTTATTTTGATGAGTTTTTCATTGACCCGCTGGAGGAGTATCAACTTTTTCAAAAACTGTTGGACAGCTGGGAAAAACATAATAGCAAATATACGAAAGAAGGGGTGGAAATTATTCCATTGATAAGCTGCAGACCTCCGGTAAACCGGGATTTCGTGGAAGTTTCAAAAGTTTTGGAATGCTGGCAGCTCATGAGTGACTGGGCACAAGAAAAAAATCGGAGTGTGATCATGTATGAAAGTTTTGATCAGTATGGAAAGGACAAGCTACATGATGCTGGATGGTGGCGACTCAAATCTGAGGGAAATGAAAATGTTGAAAAACCTCATAATGAATCTTTTTTCATTGCAAAAGTGGACGGTAATTGTATTCCCAATTTTAAAGTGTGCCCAAATATTGAATAGATACACTCCGATTTTGAATTGTTAACTTTGATTTGAATTTCAGAATCATTTGGCATGAAGTTAAAACCTGGAGAGAAATTTAATTCCCAAACATCCATCTATTTCGATCCCCGTGTTTGCTTCCTTTCTCGCAACAAGTGGTACTCTGAGAAGGAGCTTCGGGCAATGCTGGAAGTTATTTCCACCCGATTTTCGTCAATAGTGATTGGTAACCACCCTGGCGAGGACACATTTGTCACAAGGATTCTTGCAATGGTTACAAAGATGCATGAACAAAACCAGAATAATTCAACTTTTCAACCACTTACAATCATTCTAAACATTTTTTATCGACTTGACCGTGGTCCAGATTTGAAATTGAGTTGGCTGATTGCTCAATACGCAAACCAAAAATTTCCGGGGACGGTTCGGACGATAGCCTTTCACAAGTTTGGGACAGGGGCAGTTGAGCAAGCATATTGGAATGGGTTTAGGGCAGATTTGAAGAATAAAAACGAAACTTTAAGTGGAATTCCATTGGGAATCTACATTGACCTCGCTGACTGTCCCTCAATTCTCCAAAATGAATTTCCATCAGTTAGCAACTGGGTTACCATTATCATAGTTGATATAAGTGGCTCCACGTCTCCCTCATTTGAACACGAATATGTGGATTCTAAACTTCGCAATCTTTTTACTGAGTGGAGAAAATGTAGATTAAGTTTCCAGGTGGAGTATCCCCAAGTTAATGTTGCACTCTCGGTGGCCTGCTCTCAAATCCCAACTGATAGCTCGAGCATTGAACATGAAGCTAATTGTTGGGAAATGGTGAACAATTGGGGCGAAGAGAATCAAGTAGAGGTAATTTTTCACCAAGCCTTTGAAACTCCGGAAGTAGCCATTGAGTCCATTTTTGCAAGTCGACAAACGCCAAAACCATTTGGAGGCTGGTAGAAGCTGAAAAGGAAGTCGGAGATGGATATAACTGTGGATTCATTTGAGGAGAGGTTCCAAGGTATTTTTAAAATTTACTTTAAACTATATTGTATTTTCGCAAAAAATTGTAAACTAGCTGCTGAATTCTTTTTATAGATTTATTACGAAATCAAAACGAAGGCAGTACTTATGAGGAAGATGAAAGCAGTTGTAATTGTGAAACCTGTGATAATGTTGGACTCGTTGTGTTTTTTACACTTCTCATAATAGCTTGTACTACTTCAATTATGATCACCGTGTTTTGGTTTCACCGCAAAGAGTTTACGCAGCCGGTCGCTCCTTGGAGCAGCGAAATGCAATTGCTAGAGAACACTTACATTTAATTCTTGATTATTTAGTTCACGTAAATAGAAAGCTATTATTCTTAGAGAACTATTGTTATAAGTTTGCAAAGTTACAAATCTTTGCAATTTAAAGTTAAAACGAATATTCTTACCACTAGCACTCTGCCAATCAACAATCCTGATCAAAAAATAAGTTTAAGTATTCCAAAAGACTTCTTTAGAATACAAATATTATCTAGTACTGAACCATAAATGAAAGCTTTGCAGGTGAAAGTCTATCCCAGGGTAGTGGATGCATTTTCGTGCATGATATTATATGAGAAAGGTTTCATTCAGCTGTTTATAATATAAAACTATATTTTATTGCAATAATTATACAAAATACTAAAACGTAAACTTGACATTTAGCATCTATTTAATCCCTTATCAAACCATACATATAAGCGGTACTCACGATTACCAATTACGAGTATAAAAGATGCCGATGGGCAACTGCTGAAATAATAATCGTCATAGCAGACTTTGAAAAAAACCTACCCATAATCACTACTTAATTATAATTTCATTTTAAACATCTAATATCAATTTTGTTTATTTATAAAAGTTGCAGAATTGGAATAATTAAGTTTTTAATATCATTTTCAATAAAAAAAAATACATTGTTAATTTAACACTAAATATTTTTTCTCTTTCACAATGTTTATTATACTCACCACGATTGTAGAAAAAACTTTTGACTGACTGACAATGTTGAATGTAGGATGAAGACGTAAACGAAGAAATAACCAGCGAAGCGTAAAAAAGCTTTATTCTTGGAATCCCGAACCCTCAGCATATAAGTTCTTTACAGAGTCTGCTGGCAATGCCAGGACAAATTCACAGTTCTCAGATATAGAAGTCGGTTGTTTTTAAAAAATCTACCGCATCATGGATGCCACAAATAATAAAATGTTCTGTTTTTTTAAAACTTTAAGTTACTAGTGACCTTTCTTTTTAATCCGCTGCTCTGCGGGCAGTTTTTCACATATTGAACCTTTTTCATTCACTTGTTCCCTGAATATTCAGTGAGAGAATTACATTTTGATCCTTTAAATTCTCCAAGTCAATTCAGTTTTTAAAAGGTGCTGCCAATCTAGTTGCACACAAAAAGGGTTAGCTACCCAACATACCAACTTATTAAGAGTTAGAAAAATCTGATCTGTCAAGCAGCAGAACGTTATGACTACTAAAAATTTAACATCAGCTTGAACTAGGATTTCATTAGCAAGAGAACAGTCGTTGAGAGAAGGTAGAAGAAATCAAACATTTCCCAAAAATTGAAGGCACGGTAAACCTTAAACATTTATCATGAGTATGTTGCAAGTTTTATAATTTTTAGTAGTACTCCTGTGTCTATTAGTACACTTCTGGGTTCTAGTTATACACATGGTCCTAGTAATACACATCAGGGTCCTCAACAAACGTGCAAACTATGTGATAGAGCTTTGAATGCCGCCAGGATGACCTGTAAGAAAAACATCTGCATTGAGTTCTCCTGTTTTTCACAACTAATTTCCAGCACCCGACAGGAGTCAGTGGAATTCACCACGTTTCCGGAGCCAACCTCCCTGCCAACTCTTGGGAGTCATGAGCCCCATTTTTTCGACTAAGATTCTACCCTGTTACAAACATCGCATCAGCCACATTCCATTATGTATTTGGAGGAGAAAAATAAACCTGCCACAGCCACCAACTGTGATATTTGTAAAATAGCTTTGTCAACGGCTATTGTAACTTGCAAGGAAGGCTGTACTTCAAGCTGCTTTCGTGGCATGTTCGATGACCTTCTTGACATACTGTTTAGTGAACGTACTCTAATGTTGCAAACAGCCAGTACGACCATATCTCAGATGGGTTCGATGAGACTGACGGCTACACCGTGGTAAAGATAGCATTCGCTTTTATGACTTTTTAAAATAGTAATTAATGTAATGGTTGTCTTTAACAACATGCTTAACTTTACCTATGAATAAAAATGTCTTTTATACTAAAATACGATTGATACTTTCCCCATCAGTTCTTCAATTTTTTAAACTTATACCCGTAACACAACTTCGTTCTTTCTCTGTTATCTTCCACTTTCTAAGTTATCATTTTAGCCTCTTTTGTAGGTTGGATTTTTTAAGTAATAACTTCTAAAACGGATACTTTAAAATAAAAACTTCGATAGACCGGGTACCCTAATTACAATAACTTATAAAACATAAACTTTGAAATCACAAATTTCCATTTTTTGCGAAACAAAATCGACACCCTTTTGAATTACAACAATTAATTGCAGTTAAAACTGGTTTCAATGCGTTACAATTGTTGGTCAGAATATTAACTATCATAGCCTTTCTTCATGCATTACATAACAACCAATATGCCAATCGCGAGCATTCATCTAAAATACTTTTATTAAAATAGCTAGTAAGAATGCATCGGAAAGATAACATAATAATGGCATCTGGTTTGTACAGCGATAAATGAAGTCGGTCTTGGTCTATTGGTCTATCGTTTTGTGCACAATAAATTAAAAACTGTACATATTGTTAATACATAATGGCAAAGTAGCCAACTTGACATCAAAATAGTTTTTATATCGAAGACGTAACTAGTTTGCTTTTTGCTGGCAAACAAAATGAAAATAAAATCTGGTTATGGTGATAGAGAAAAAGGTGTGCGTTGGAGAAAAAGATTTGGTACACAAAAGGAAGTTGAAAAAGTTAAACAGCCATGAGTGGGACACCTGAGTCTTCTAATCCTTTCGTGTCTGGGCTCATTTACCATTGCCTTTCAATTGTATTATTTAAGGTTTTAGGAGTTTGATTTTTAATCCTTCGATTCTTTTACCCATTCCACTCAGCATGCCCAATTCCAATATACATAAAGCTGTAACTATGCATGTATTTGGGTTGAATTTAACAAGGTTGTCAGCATTATCCGAGCAAGTCTCCAACTGGTAACAACTCTTTTTCCACAAACTCAAAATTTATTTCCATTTTGGGCTTGAAGAGCAAACAGTACCATCTCTACTGTCTTACTTTACTTTTTTTCAAAACTTTGGTTCCGTTTTTTCGAGCAGCGACAAAACCATGAATAATTGCACATTTAAAAGTATTTCCCTGATTGTAGTGGGTATGATGATTTGCCTACAATTTCAAAACTGTGGAGGTAGCTCTCATCATCCTACGGAAACTAGGGGTTCATCTGTTGGCTGCCGTTGGGGCGTTAACGGATGTGCTGGAGCTGTAAGTTAAATTTTTGTTTCACTTTTTTATGTATCCGAAAAATTTGTAACCATTTTGTCTTTCTTCCAAAGCAACTTTGTGAGCCTATGCGGGCAGAAAGCGAGGAACTGGTTTGTAATCTGGATAACAGCAAATTCACTGCGGCTGAATGCACCAAGCGGAATCAGATAGTGACCTGTTGTGCCGGAACTTGCAGCTGCTGTGCCTCCAATCACGATCCAAACAATTGTGAAAATGAATGCACCGTGATTACCGATCCGTCCCGTCTACAAGGAAACACCAGCTCTGCAATTACTGCTGCCTGACTAATCGATACAAAATCAATCAGTATAACTTGAAAATTTGAAATCAACGTTTAAAAAATTGATGACAACGTATAATATTGTTTATTAATATTTCATTATTGGCTGTTTCTTCCCAGTTTAATCTGTATCTGACTGTATTTAGTGAAAAATCATATAAATTTGAGATCAGGGTAATGTGAGACACGTAAAAAATACAGTGACGGAAATTTACCCTTTTATATTACAAATTCCAGGATATTTTCTTCATAGAATTATATTCAACATTATTTATATATAATATCAATACGAATTTCCGACTTATTGACTACTGAATACTTACTATTTATTCCAATACTCAATTCCATAAATAAAGAAAAGGATACTGAAAAATATATATTCGGAAGTGTTGTCTGTGTACAAATCGATCGTAACTTTTTGCTTTCTTCCATGCTCACTTCAATATTCAGGTGAAGCTTGGCATTAAAACGCATGATAGAATCTTTGGAATGCATAAAGTAGTCCTCTGCAGCAGTAGCAGACCAAGCTCATTATCAAACTCTCGTGTTTGGATGCATTTAATAATCCTCTGTTGTCAGTTGTAGGTTTTGACATATTGAACCTTTTTTCATTTGTTACCTGATAGTCCTGTGGGGGACTTCAATTTTTAATCTTTTTAAATCCTTTGTACTTGTCACTGCAAGCATCTTAAAAAGTTGCTTTTTAAAGAGCTCTTTTCTATTATACAATGCAAAGAAATTCCGAAATCTACATGTAGGTAAATGAAGAGTAAGCATCTTTGGATTGAAATATTTGTAGGTTGAAGTGAGAAGTTAGTAGGCGTTTAAAGTTTAAAAAGGTTTGTTTGATTGCTATTGATAAATATATATTTATCAATAGCAATCCTTCATTTCCCAATTAAATCATGTTAAAAAGTTGTAAACATTACGTAATACATTACCTATACCTATATTGTGGAATAACAACCAAGTAATATTGTTGATCTAATAGATCAACCACCTTGATACAAAAATGAAAACAATAACGAATTCTTTTACAAAAAAAATATGCATAGATAATGTATGTAATCCTATAGTATATTTGAGAACATATGAATGAAAAGGTTTTCTGCATAAATTAAATTTTAAGACATGTTGAAAAATAAAACAGTTATAAAAACAAATTATACTGAAAATTTGTATTCCTAAACACCCAATTGCTCACAATGTTTATGATAACAACTCTGACGGTTGCAAATAATTTTTCACACGGAAAACTTGTAAATTAGCAACAACCGGGAGTGCGGCAAATTGCATTTCAAGATTCTTGCAATTCATTCCTTCTTCATCTAAATTAAATCCTTTCTTAAAATTCAGTTCTAGCGATTTTGAATTCGGCATATGGGAGAAACAGGAGGCAACAAGGAAATGCAATTGCTAATTGCAACATCCTAATTTCATCGAATTTCATGTCAATGGCGCAGTGCCAAATTTGAGAACCAATTTCCTTCAATAATAGAGCGGCCGGCCACAACTTGCCACTCTCCTGGACGGACCAAAGAAGTTCTTCATGAAAACAGATTGCCCTGCCGAGAAAGAAGGATCAAAAGAAAAGCTGAACTTTCTAAAGTGGTTAACGTGACAGCCAACAGCAGTGGGATGAAGATGACGATGTCGATTGGGTATGCGTGTACACTCAGACAACTCGTTCAAGGAGTGTGGAGGAAGCGCCTCAAAAACACCATCCACTCCGGCTTTCCACGAGCGACAAATTAAGCGAAACTGAAGACACTGGTTGAAATTAGTGGTGGTTTTAAAGTATCCACTGTTGAGGAGAATTGGCAACACCTGCACATTAAAAAATTATAATGGATTAACACTCCTTTCAAATATACAAAGGAATTTTTAAAAAAATTATTTGGATTTACAAACCTCCTTAAAAAGAAATTCAACTCGTCTGCGTTTTAACTCACGATCAGTTTCCCATGCTTTGGTAGCTCGGTAGCAATTAGCGACATCAGTGGGATCGGACAGGTTTCCGAATATAGTGGACCAAACCTACATAATTCAATTATAGCATATATGTCTTGATGCATAAATTGTACCATTATGTTTGGCAATATAAAAAAATAATACCACAATTGGAAAAACGTCCTCGGGGTCCTTCAAGCTCTCCCCTTTTCGAGCTTTGTAAGTAGGAAATGCATGTTGACAATGCCTTCTGTTGGAATTCTCAAGTTGCCCCAACTGCTTTTTCAGCTCCCCAACTTCTGTTCGAGCTGCCAACAATTGTGAAACCAGAAAGCCGATAATTTCCTGTTTCCCGTCCCAAAAACCGTTAACCTCCTACCAGTATAAAATACCTTGGAATAAGATGCTGTTATGGTTTTAATAATACTTTTAATAATAAGCGTGCTAGTACTCACATTTTGTTGCCATTCAACAGCTCCATTTAATTTTTCCAGACAGCTTTTCAAATTTTCCATTGCCGACGTCACGGCACGGTTGGCTAATGTGGGGTCCATGGTTGGTTGGTTTTGAGTAAAAATTAAATCAAATTATTATGTATGTTCAACGAAATACGGACTGATGATTGTATTTAGGG
The DNA here is from genome assembly GCA_034697805.1 of Orchesella bifasciata. Taxonomy (NCBI): domain Eukaryota; kingdom Metazoa; phylum Arthropoda; class Collembola; order Entomobryomorpha; family Orchesellidae; genus Orchesella; species Orchesella bifasciata. Next base: position 10,934 of record JAQGAP010001295.1, on the reverse strand, counting down.
GTTAATGATGTTCAGGAGAAAATATTGAAGATAATATCAATATCGAAGTAAAGAATGAACTGAGGAAGACATGCACGAAAATATTAGAAAGGGTTCGCAATACAATTTTTTGTACATAATATTATTTTACTTTTTCATGCGATTCGATGCATATAACAACACAACGCAACACACTTGCTTCGTTGGATTGTGAAGGGAGGATGTTTGTTCTGATACAAAAGCCACAGCTTCCTACTTGTAGTCCACCAAAAGAACTCCTCTTTATCGCGTTCTCCCATTCACAACTAATTTTTTTCCTGGAACTCAGTTTTCATGATCCATTATCTCACACTCGCTCTGAACATATAAAGGACTTGATCATTCATATATGAGGAATGAACATCCTATTTTCATGTGTGTAATTGCCTCATTATGCCGATTATAAATATCATGCCCCAAGCAATGCACACCGCTGGTAAACGAAGAAGCCACCAATTTATAGTCTCTTAACATCTGCCAATAAATTTGCGAATTTCCGAACGTCGCTATTTGAAGATTTAAAATCCATGATGATCTGTTGCTGCCACTCTAATTTGGGTAAATTTACAGAACAGTCAAAACTGCAGCAAAAGTCAGCACACTTCTTCTCTTAAAAAAATGTAGAGTAGACTGAAACGATGAGAGTAGAAAATGGGGGAGATGCATCAACTTGGTCCGAGAAACGAAGAAACATGAGAATTTGAGGAACAAACGCAAGAGCGAGAATATATTTATAAGGAGAAATACATTTTATTCATTTCAAGTTCCGCGAGATCTACAAAAAGAGTATTTTAACTGCGTGAATTTTAATTATTTTTACAAATCAAATGAAATCCTATAAATACTACTAAAAGAACATTAAAAAATGAGTTATGATCTATAAAGGTATACTGAGTTTGTTTATCTTTATAGACTTCTAATTGGTAGGAATGAAAATGTCACTCAATTGAATTCAAATTTGTTTGCTTTCCACAATGTTTTTCGTAACCAACACGGTTGTAACTATAAAAACTTCGGACAGGATTCAAACCTTCCTGAATCTTGAGTTGAATACCCTTCAAGTTTAGATGGACCCTCCAAATATTGGAGTCATACATGGAGCTCTCATACCCAAAATAATTTATTAAACTGTGACTGTTGAAAGCCAATGGATCTTCTTCCACCATCTCCACCCCACGGTTGCTATACAGCTTACCCCTGAAAACCGTCAGCTTTTTTAAGGTCTGGAGTGGAAGAATGAAGTCAATATCCTCCAAAACAATCGGACCTTTGGTGACGATCTTGAGATTTTCAAGAAGAGGCATTTTCAGCAACTTCTCACTCCGAATACTCAAAACTTTATCGAATTTGTCTTGGTATTTGAAATCATCGGTGAGGCGAAAGGTCAACGCAAGTGTCTTTATGTTTTTTTTCTGTTCAATAAGACTGAATAACTCTGCAACATTTTTGAATTTGTGGCATATTAACACACAAACAGAGAGATCATGAAGTGAAGGACAGCTCTCCAAAAGTTTACTAAAGTGCTCCAAGTGAACTCTATATTTTAAAGAAATTGTGATAGAAAGAATTTCCAGATTGGGGAAACTTATCCCATCAAAATAGCTAATGGAGACCCCATCCTCCTCATTCAGATAATAAACTTTTTCAAAATTATTATCGGGGTAAGTAAATTGAAAAGTTTTGAGGGTATTGGAACACCCCCTCAAAACATCCCGAATAACTGGCTGGGGAAACCACTTATTTACTCGGAAAACTTGGAGGTTTTTTAACTGCGCCAATGGGCACTCCCTCATCAAATTTTCTAAATTGTGATAGTCATTAACTTCTCCAAATTGATTGTGATAGTTAACAACTCTATAATTTTCACAGTCTACCTCGAGTGCTTTCAAATTCGGCATTTGGGCAAAAAACTCAAGAAGAACTTGATAAAATTTGGAAGGTTCTTCAATTTCCAATGACAACTTCAAAATGCAGTGCCAAAATACATTACCCACTTCTTTCAAAAACGCGGAAGCAACTTCCCACATTTGGTCATCGGGCTCGGGCTCGTCGAAAGCGTAACTACGGTTATCTGAGAATCGGAACCTAATGTACCGTCCCAAAAAGAAGGAGGACGGAGATAAATGGTGATTTTGAATGTAGGTTTGGCAGCGCTGGAATTGCTCCGTTTTTTTGAAATAGAAGTGCTGCTTGGGAAAACAGCGGGCGAAGTCATCAAAGGCTTGATATCGTCCATTTAGATAGGATGGGGGGATGCAATCGTTAGTTAAATGGGAGTGACACTGATGCGTGTTGAATAAGTGGTCCACTCCGCCTTTCCAACGGCGACAAACTAGGCGGTACTGGAGGCACTGCTCGAAAATTTGGCTGGGCTTTAAATATCCGTTCTTGATCAAGATCTGCAGCACCTAAAATGTGTTCAATTATTGCATTACAGTAAAAAAATCCTAATAAAAAAAGTTTGAAAATTTTGGGGAGACAAAGTTCTGATATTTCTTACTTCAGGAAAAAGAAACTCTATCCGTTTGGGTTGTAACTCCTTTTCAAACACCTTGGAAGTTCTGTAACAACTTGCAACGTCAGCGCCATTATCCAGACACCCAAATATCATGTTCCAAACCTAAATAGTCGTTGAAAAATTAGTAAAAAATTGATTTAAAAACAGTTATTACGTAAAAAAATGCGGAAAGTTAACCTCAAGTGGAAAAATGTTCAAGACGTCATTCCTTCCCACCTCCTCAACAACTTTGGATGAGGTGGTAAGTTGCTGGCTTTTTTTCTTCTTGAAATTCTCACATTTCCCCAAAAGCTTCTTTGGTTCCTCATTCTCTTTCCGAGCTGCCAACCACTGGTCAACGAGAAAGCCACTGATTTCCTGATAACTTCTTATCCTACTCCTACTCACGGAGTCTTGCAATTCGGCTGCATGGTTTAGTCGTTTCCCATTTTCCAATAAAGTTGCCAATTTGTTCCGAACGTCGCTTTTTGACGATGTAGAATCCATGATGAGCTTATTACTGTCGCTGTGAATTGGTTAAATTAACAGACAAGCCAAAACTGGGAAATATTTTAACAGCAGAGGTCAACACACATATTGCTCTTCCAAAAATGTAGATGATACTGAAGCGACGAAAGTACAAAATGGGGAGACGCATCAACTTGGTATTGATTTTTTTTTCTATAAATAGTTTTTATTAGAAGGGCAGAGTGTGAAAACTTTTCTGAGGGTGCAAGCCAACATTAACGAGATTTGTGATAAAGGGACAAGTTGTTTCATCAGATTTGACCATGAACCTTTCCAGAATGCATTACAGTAACTCGCCTTCAAGACCCTTTGTGACAAAAACAGGGTGGATGAACGGGAGCCATAAATGCATTGTTACCAAAAAGGATGAGAATGAAAAAGGAGAAATGATATGATGGGGTTGAATATTTTTTTTCATACATACAATGAATATTATCAGAAAATGTAGACTGGGCTTCACTGTTACTCTTTTCCTTGCATTGAGGTTGAAATGCGACAAAATGAGGGTATAGATGTTACACTCCGCAGTGGAGTCTCCGCTACTTTTGTAACTGCACCGACTATACATACACACCGTTTCCCTTTGGATGCACATTAATATCTGACCTCGAAAAAAGGTGCAGCATAACATCAGCACGTTTCATGAGTTTCGTTGGGTTTGGTTTATTGTTGCAGAAAAATATATATTACTCCCATTCTTTCTTCTGCTCTCTGACTCTTTTCTTAACAAAATACCACTCATGAAACTTGGGTTGTTATACACATTTACAGTTTTCTTGTAACATGAGAGTAACTATGTTCAAAACAAGACCATATTGAGGATTGTAAGGTTTGATTATGAACTCTGGTGAGCAAGCATTTTTAGTTGCAGTAATACCATATAATAAAAGACATTTTATTTCATTTCATCAAAAATCAGCATTAAAATAAAATTTAAATGAAACCTGCTGCATAGAGAGTCAGCTAAGTATGGTATTTATAATATAAAACATAATAATAATAATTAATATTATAATATTTATAATATAAAAGCATATACGAAAAATATGACCCCTTTTAACTTGGGGGTCAGCTGCATAGGGGTTATTCATGAAGTCGTATAAAAAAATTAATAAAATTTTTACCTGTAAAACATACATCTGAATACAGAGTTGATTACATTCCCTAAAATGTTTTACATTTACAGTAATGTCTATAACACTAGTAATTTAAAAACAAAACCACATCATCATATCGAGGAATGTATGGTTTGTAATTACAATGTATAATTATGAACCATGATAAATATTAGACCAGCAACAGTTTTGGAGATATATCTCTAATAATATCGTATAATGTCGGGGATTTTTCAATTATAATCTAAAATCGGTATAATAAAATTATTTACATAAAAAATTCATAGTCTGACACATGCTGCACATAAATGCAGCTAAATATGGGGTCATAAATACCACAATTTACGTAACCAATCATTATTAAACAGTGAGCAATTTAATTCAAGTTTTGGTTGGCTTTCTTTTCCCAGTAATTATCATAACCTGAGCGCTCATAGTAATAACACGGTTTCTCACCCTCGCCGTTTGTAAAACGATCGTTGAGCAAAACCTGTTCCAGCTGGGGCATTAGCTTCCAAACATTAGATTCATAGAGGCGTCGCTCACACCCCAAAAAGTTGATGACATTTCCCAATTTTTCATCAGTGGGTTTGGGTTTGGGTGCCCTTCGAGGAGATAAAGGATGAGAAGACCTTCCCACGCTGATTGTGCCTCCCTGATTGTTGCTTCTCATTCTCATTACACCTCCTAAATCAACCCCCACAACGGTCAGCTTGCGGAGGGACTTGAGGGGCAAAACACAGTCAATGCTCACCAGTCCAAAACTGTTTCCTGCGTTAATAATCAGGTTCTGGAGGTCTGGTAATACAAGCATGTTTTGAAACTGAGCATTTCCCCCAAACCTTTTGACTGCCAACTTCAAGTTGAGTGTTTTAACCTGTGTCCTCATTCCCAACTCTGTCAAAAGCTCTTGAAAGCCACTAGAATCAAAATGGGGAACTTGTAAAGAAACACTGGTGAGGGTGGGATAGCAAGAAAGAAAGCGTCGTAGTTGAGCTACCTCCCTGTCACATACGGTTGGAGGAGCACAATAAGCCTCCAAATTAGGACGGGTTATTTCATCCAGTAATTGATTCCTTGCGTTCTCCTCCAGTGAAGCGTTAGGTACCGTCATTAAGTTTACCATTCCCAACTTTTTGATGTGGGTGTATGTGCTCAACAACTGGTGAATAAATGGTGGATTCTCTCTCAAACTCGGGAGCTTCAATACTTCCAACTTTGGCAATGGTGGCAACGGTTGAGGGGAGGTTAGAGGAGGATCATTGCTGAAGAATGTGGCACTAAGCACTTTCAAATTAGGAACCAATTTGAGCACAGCTCTCAGCTCGTCCTCCATTGCCGTGTCCCCATTTATTTCTAGGTACCAAATATGCTCCCCAACCTGAGAGAGGAGCTCTCGAACCCCGTTCCAAAACGCAGGGAGCTCTCCAGCCCTAGTAGCATTGAAATCGTGAACCGTGAGACTTCTTCCGTGACAAAATAAACCCTGTCCAGCAGACCTACGCGGTAGTCGTTGGTTATATTTGTAGTCTCCATGCTGAACGAAGTCGGGTGATGGGAAGTTGTAATTGTAGGTGGTTCGATAGCAATCAAACCCGCGCGTGTAATCGGGTGGGTAGATGGTGTTCGGTCGAGTGCAACCCTCGTCGAGGTGGTAGTGGCAGGGGTGGTTTTCCAAAAATGAGTCTACCCCTCTTCGCCATGAACGACACACATGGCGGAGCTCGAGGAGGCGCTGGAATAGCTGGTTGGCAGGGAATAAGTTGTTGTTGATAAGAATAGGGAGCACCTGAAATAAATCCGTAACATTGAGATTATTAGCACAAATGTTAAATACCAAAATGTAGAATAATCACATCATTTCACCTGTTCAAAAAGAAACTGGGTTCTTTTTGGCTTCAGCTCTTTCCTCCAGACACGATTTGCATTGCAACAGTTAGTCAAGTCCTGGGTTTTTTTCAACTTCTCAAATATTATGCACCAAACCTGCAATATTAATTACATATTGATAAACAGTTTTTTTCCTTTATTACAACTATAAATTAACATATAAATGTCAATTTTGCATGTTACACACAAACCTCCAACGGAAAAATGTCCTCTGGTGCTTTCCCCACAGGTTGAACACCTTGTGGCGGTGGCACTACCACCTCATGTTTCTTGTGCCGGCTCAAAGCTACAATATCTTTTTGTTTTTTATTGTTGTGTGCAAGTTTAGCTCGAGCTGCTATTAACTCTGCAATGAGAAACTTGCTCTTTTTTCTTTCACCGGAAATCCTCTCTCTGAAACGAGTCTCGTTGGCAATTTTATTGTCTTTCAGCTCCCTCAAAGACCGCTCCAACCTGAGTACTTCTGATTCCTCTTCTGGAGAAGATGAGGAAGACGAAGAGTTATCCATATTTTGTAGAAAAAAGTCACTAGTAGTGATAATAATTAACTCTTCCTGGTCAATTTTATGGATAATAATTTCCAGTAAAACTGGACACAACATAAATATTTTTATTTTTATTTAAAAATAATGATAAAATCATCTGACTCTGACGCAACAACCAAAGAACAGAGCTACTATGTACAATACAACCTCAGCTAGAAATGCATGTAATCTTTCACGTCTCTACGAACTGTTTGTACTCTCATTACATAATTTTTTAGGTGTGTAGCTATACATGGCAAGGATTTATGCATCTGGTTAGACTGAACACTTCATTTCCACAAATACCTCGGAGATAAAACAGGTTTTATGGGCTTTTTGCATAGAAATTAGTTCAAGATTACAGCCCAGAGATGTTTGAGTTGTGAAAGGAAAACATATTATCTGAGAAGTTGAGTTGAAAGGCATCCGCATGCAATTTTCAAGAGAAGGGTGCATGATGATGATGACTGATGTCCAAAAACTTGAGTTTCCTTTCGTTTTTTTTATTGTGCTTTATATGCTGAAATGTGGATAAGCACAATATTGCTGCGATTCAATCAAACATGATAATAAGGTTGGGGTTGTTTGGATAAAGGGGTTTTATTTGCAAGCACTTTGGAACAAACATTACGTACAAAAATAGGCTACCGATCACAAACTGTTTGTTTTGAAAATATCTTGGCAGCTCTGCTCTGATCAGTCTTCTAATTATGAAACACAAATAATATGTTTTGTACATCGATCTGATCTCGTCATCAAAGTTACACTTCACACCTTTTCAAACTCCAACATAAAAATTTTAAAATACGCCTAAAATTCCATTCACAACAGTAAACAGTCTTCCGCAATAAAAACAATTATCTCACGATCACAAAAATTTTTGTACGTTATCCGTCTTTTTAACTAATTTCCAACCAAGTTTGAGTTTGCCCTTCTTTTCCAATAGTTATCATACCCTGAGCGCTCATAGTAGCAAGTGCGTCTACCATTTGGGTTGTAATTATCCTTTAGCAAAACCTCCTCCAGCCGGGGCATCCACTTCCACACATTTGACTCATAGAGCCGTAATTCAAACCCCAAAAAGTTGATGATATTCCCATTACTTTCATCCGTCGGTCTGGGTTCATCATTTCCTGGAGATTCCAGGGAACCAAGCAGGTCCACCCCAATCACCACCAGCTTGCGCAGTGATTTGAGGGGCAGAATACAGTCAATGCCCCCAAAACAATGATGATGGTCATAAGCGTAAAGAGTCAAATTCTCAAGTCCTGGAAATGTGAGCATGGCTTGAAACCGCGGGAAATCTAACGAGGTAGGCCATTCCAATCTGAGGCTTTTGAGCGGCACCCCTTCCCTCTTTCCCAGATCGTTTAGCAACTGCTGAAAGGAACCCTTGGACTCCCCACATTGTGGAACCTGTAGCGAAACATATTGGAGGGTGGGGTAGCTCCCAATAAAGCTTTGTAGCTGAGCTATCTCCCTCTCACAGTGAATAATAGGAGCACAAAAAGCCTGCATATTCGGTCGGCTTATTCTATCAAAAAAATAGTTGGTAAAATTCCCCTCCAGCCTAACGTTATGAGGGTAGTCCATCAGTCCCAACTTCTTGATGTGTGTGTAGCTGCTCAACAACCGGCGAATAAACGGAGGGTATGATCTCCAGCACGGGATTTTCAACACCTCAAGCTTCGGCAGTGGTGGTAAAGGCTCGGTGGAAGTGTAAGCGTTCTTCCTACTTATGCATAAGTGTATGTATTTCACGGAAAGCGTTTTCAAATTCGGCACGAGCTTGAGCGCTGAAAAGAGCTGCTCCTCCGTGCCTGCTCCCAAGCCTTGGAATTGGAGGTGCCAGATATGCTTACCGACCTTGGAGAGCAGGTCGAGAGCACCGTTCCAAAACAAAGTGTTGTCGGCAATTGTATCATTATAATTTTTAAGCATAATGGCCCTTCCGTGAAAAAATGAAGCACGTCCTGCACACCGGGGAGAAAGGGGGAGTTCAAGCCCGCCATGCAGAATAGCGTCTGGGTAAGGGAAGTAGTAAACATAGACAGCTCGGTGGCACTCTATCCGGTTGGGGGTGGGTGAGTGAGTGGGGTCAATGTTAAAGGTTTTGTGGGTTGAAGTGCAAACTTCATCGAGGTGGTAGTGGCAGGGGTGGTTTTCCAAATAGGAGTCTACCCCTCCTCTCCACAAATGACAGACTTGGCGAAGCTCGAGAAGCCGTTGGAATAGCTCTTGAGGGTCGGCAGGGAACACTTTGTTGTTGATGAGAATTGGAAGCACCTGAAATTATCATTACTTTATCATATTTGTTGGAGTGAGTGAGTGAGTTGGAGTTGTAAAATAATCGAATTTAGAAAAACGGCAATCAACTTACCTGCTCAAAGAGATACTGAGTTCTTTTTGGTTTCAACCCTTCTTTCCAGTCAAGTGAAGCCTTGGAACAATTAACAACATCTTGAGGTTTCTTCAGCTTGTCAAATATGTTGCACCAAACCTGTAATTGGAAATAAATACTGGTAAAAATTAATCATAACTTTATAAATAGTCATAGAATCTAACCTCCATTGGAAAAATCTCCTGTGGTGCCTTCTCACCAGGTTGGGAACACTGTTGATAATTACCAGGGGTTGGGGCGACCGGTACTAGTCCCAAGTCATTTTTCTTCTTGCTTTTCAAAGAATTCTCCTTTTGCTCATGAGCTGCAAGTTCAGCTCGAGCTGCCATCAACTCTTCAACAAAAAACTTACTCTTTTCACAGTCATCTCGAGCCCCCATTTTAAAACGAAGCTGTTTCAAAAGCTCTATCTTTTTTAAGCTTTTTCACTTCTCTGCGCAACCGGTTGGTTTCTGTATCATCTTCTTCAGAAAATGATGATTCTGAACAGTCAAAGTTATCCATATTAAGATTGAGAAATCCTATTATTAATTATTGCAACTTTGAACCTGAATGAATGTTACTACTTCTGTTAATAATTCATTTAATGTTAAAAATAACTGAGCAGAATTTCAACCACAAAAAAAATCATCAAAAAAACACCGGGGTGACTACATATATTCATCGACAACTTCTCAACTTGCAATGCATGCAAGAGTACTCAATATTTAGGTATGTACATAACTATACATGGCAAGGATTATAAAGCACCTTTGTGGGAATTTGACACTTTATGGAGCCCATAATATGGACCATACCCTGAAGCAAACAAAAACAAAATATCTGAGACGTTGGAAGGCATCGGCATGTACTTTTCAAGGCAAGGATGCATGATGAAATATGATGATGATGCTGATGATTGATACCCTAAAACTTGAGCTTGCTTCTGGTTTCCTCTCTGTACTTTATATGCTTAAATGTTGATAAGCATAATTTGATGAAACAGAATAGGTTTCGGTTGTATTAACGAAGGAACATAATATTTAGGTTTTTGAAATGGTTTAATTGCAAAAAAATGGAATTCATTTAATTGTATTGTTTTCATTCACATTGCATAACATAATTTTGCACAAGTAAAGGAACAGACTACTATGTAAAATATTGATAATATTGGGTGTATTTATGCTTACAACTATTTCACTTTTACCTTCATAATTTAACATTTTTTACCACAAATGAAAAGAAATACAAATCATATTTTGTGACTCGAATGAATATTAAATTGAATTACACATCACAACAATGATTGTCTATTGTATACCCAGTTACATCCATTTCTGAACAAAGCATAAAGAACCAAAATTCTTATTGCAAAGTTAAAGCAGGCTATTGCGCATTCAATTTCCTCTTCCAATAATAATCATACCCTGCAGAACGATCATAGTACCAGGTTCGCCAATCTCCATCCTGGTTCCCATCCTTGAACAAAACATACTCCAAGTTGGGCAACACCTTCCACACATTTGATTCATAGAGGGTTCCATCCAATCCCATGATGAGCTCGCTTTTATCAGCCGGTTGAGATTCTCCTCCATTTTTCAAATCATTTCCAATTATTGTCAACCTTTTCAGTGACTTGAGGAGATACAAAAAGTCAATGTTTTGTAATCCTTTGCAACTCCGCGCATCAATGGTGAGATTCTGAAGACCCGGAAACTGACGTAAAAGTGGGAGTGTAAATTCAGCAGTTATTGGATCTTTTATCTTCAAATTGAGCGTCTTGAGAGGAGGAATCTCAGCCTTCATTTGGAGTTTGGCTAACATCGAGAGAAAGTTTCCAGATTTACGAGCATCCGGAAAGTCTAAAGAAATCGTTTGAAGGGATGATGGGCTGCACCTTTTAATAAATTTTCGCAGCTGGACAATCTCCCTTTCATGCATTCTAGAATATAACTGAGGAAGTTTCAAAGCCTCCAGGTTGG
>JAQGAP010001294.1:0-21192 GCA_034697805.1 Orchesella bifasciata | reverse complement strand
AAAAAAATCTTTTTGCAGTTCGCAATCTCCGTAACCAAACTGTTTTATGTACATATGTCGTCGTATGTGGATATTCAAAAACATGCATTTCCAAGAGTACAAAAGTGGTTGTACAATGAACCTACTTGTTTTTGCACTTTAGGAAGTACGCAGCATGCATAAAGCTGTAGCTAGCTTCATATGTATTGTAATTGTTATAATTTGTTGTTTTTCATGCGATACGATTAACGCGACAGAAAGGATATGATCATGATTTTTACGAGATGGTGATGAGCTGAGCTGGGCTCTGCTTTTGAAAGGTTCATACTCTGTTCTATTTAGGGTTGTTAAATGACTGTTAAATTGTGATCTACTCCCCTCTTTCGCATCCTCTTCGTTCTACGTTATGTACTTATTCACGCAGAGAATTTTCCGTTTTACTACATCTGATACACAAATGAGGATTATCGAACAAACTACGCGTGTAGCAGTAGTCGGTCATGCAAAATACAACAGTGTTTGGCGTACGGCTAAATGGTTAAAATCCTCTCAGAACAGAATCAGTCAATTGTATGTTTAAATAACTTTTAGCACTATTGATATGTCTCATATTTCGGAGCCATGCATTGATGCATGCATACATCTGGATTTTGGGGTAGGAATATTCTGCTAAAAATCTGCTACATTACGAAAAGAGTATAAAACTCAACTGGGTATTATTCTATCCTTATCATATCGGATAATCCTCACTTCGTTTACATGTATTTCATGTACATATTCTCATGTAAAGTGTGTACAACTGCGCCACAGGCATACGTACAAGGTGGATCCTATATCCACTCGCATAATTTCTTGTATGTCATCCCAGATTACATACTTTAAGTTATGTAACGTAATTTAACGTAAATCCAACCAAGGCTTTGTTCTCCTGTTGCCTACGTTTAGTGTTTTTTTATCTACTAAACACATCATCACATCAGTATCGAGTGTAAGAAACCAATTTTAGTTTTAGTCTATTCGCTTATCGGAACTTCATTTGTGAAACCGTACTCATGGATAGAAAGAAAGATGTCATTCATGTTGTTGGATCAGTAGGATTGATGGTACACAGTAGTTACTGCTGGGATAGCATATGACACGACACTGTCCATGGAATTTTTATCGGTTTGGAACTTCTCTTATACAGTGTATTGAAAGAAGCATCTATCATACATTTTTTAATGACACTTGTGATGTGTTTGTTTAGTAAATGTTAGGATATTGTTATAGATTCTAAACTGAGACGGTAAAAGACTAAGTTTTGTCAGCCCATCTTTAAGAAACACCTGCTAGAAAACAAGGAAAGTTTCAAAGTGACATTTTTCCTGCAAAATTTATTCATACTCTTTCCTTATTGTTTTGTTTGCCTTCCAATGGCCTTTCGAATGGTATGTGTGGAAAGCAGTTGAAATGTGAGTGAGTACTACCACAATGGTAATGCAAAGACACTAGCAGCGATGAGCTGTCTCGGTGTGCTGCTTGACTAGAAGTATCACAACACAAAAAAGGCACAAATTTTTTGCGAGTGCAACCTGTGGAGCTTGCAGTTTGCCATTTCAATCGATATATATGTGTAGGAGTATATATGTGTTATTTAAAAGAACCTACCGAGGATATATACACGTTTGATGGAAATGTACCTTTTGTTTCACTCTCGAGTAATTCCCAGGTCATATAAGGCAAATGGAAAAAAGTTGGAGAGAGAAGTAATTGGAAAATGAAAAAAAAAAGTTCTGCTTTTGCTGCCTAAGCTTCTTCAATACGTTGTTTTGTGCTGTTCCGTTTAGAGAGTTTTTGAATTACAATGCACAAAAATGAATACGTGTATTAATAAAACTAATAATTTTTAAAAGAAGCACGTGCAGCAGCATCATCATTATCGAATATTTCACCTCAAAAAGATTCGTGAGATGTTCCATTTAGAGTGATTGGAATTTTGGGAACTCGAACTGCGTCTTAAGCCTTAACTTGACATCATTAACACGCCAATTCATTTATCAAGTGAAAGAGTTTGTGAACTCTGAAAAAGTTTTTATTTTGAACAAGTCGGTTAATTAAATTTCAAGGAGAGTGTTGAATCTCATATTCAGTCCAACAAGCATTCTTCCAGCGAGCGATGCAATGTGGGTTGGATTGGATATGTGTGACTGCTGGTGCGACACAAACATACACTCGTTTCCTCTAATATACTTCTCTCTTCTTCATTGTGGAATCAGAACAGTCCCATCGTGATGTCTGAAATAAAAAGTTTAGCATTAGAAGCGGATTCAAGCGTGAAATAAATTAGATCGTATGGAGGGGAAAAGCAAACAACGGTCATAGATGGATGGACTTTATTGTATGTGTGTGCTATTTGTTGTTGGGACTGTTGCTGCAGATGAATATAATCTACATGCTCCATTTCCACATTCAATTCGTAACCGTGCAGACTTACATTATGTAATTTATAGTATGAAATAGTTGAATACGTATTCCCAGGTCGTGAAAACACATATCTGGAGCATATAAACAAGAGCATGCATGCTCTTTTTTCGATCATCTGAAAGTAATGAAGTCTCCTTATGTTAGCGAGGATATTATTCCCTGGAACTGATTGCGAATCTATTGCGATTTCTTGTTTGCTAATGTTATGCAGAAAATGTAGACTCGTTTGTGTGGAGCGTGAAAAACGTGTGCTCCTACTACTACTACAAGTGTTCGTTTCAATGAGATGAGTGAAGGAAAGGGAATGAAGAGACGGAGGATTTATTGGGACTCTCTCTTCTTGTAACTCCATGTACATTCTATAGACTGCTTCTTCTCTGAAAGATTATTTTTCGTGGAAAAAAACATGTTATCTTAGTTGGATTATATGCATATGGCACGGTGAAGCTGAAGTGAGCTGGAGAAAGAAACCTAATAATATATAACATATATACAAAATGCAGAAACTTGCTGGATTCGTGAACAAGTCCAAGGTACGTGTTCAACATTCCATTTTTCCATCTCGTGTTTGTCTACAAAATAAAGAGACCGACAAAAAACGAGAACTTTTTATGTTAAGCTTATTTCCAATCATTTCCTTTACTTTCCGCAGCTTAAAAGTGCGACTCAACAAAACTTGAGCTAGTTTATTCTGCTTTCCTGTAGGCAGTGTATGCTCGATATGCATAGAGTAAAATGAAAGGATGATCAGATGGAAGAGGAAATTAAGTTCTCTCTTGAAACGTTAGTACTTGGAAAGAACCACGTTGGTATCGTTTCTTTTGTTTTCTGTCTAGTGTGATTATGAATTTGAAAAAGAGAAAGCTTGCTTTTAGCCTTGCAAAATGTATAACAAAATTCATTTAGCTGCGTTATAAAATTGGCTTGTTTTATCATTATATTATTGTTGTTGCTACTTTCATTTTCATTTCATAATACAGAAGCATTTTGCTTGAATATAAGTCGATAGTTTTTATACCGAGCAGATTTATGGATGAAATCATAGCTAGGGAGGATCAAAAAGGCTTCTTACTATGACACAACGGTTTTATTTATGCCTGCTATGCAGCAAATCATTTCTTTTGCTCAAAGCTTTGTGCCTGATGTACTTGATTGTAACCTACTATCTACCTCTCTGTATTTTCGCATTTCGCTTGCTGTGATGGACAAAAGGAAAAGGTGAATTTAGTTTTGGTTAGACTGCATGCTTTTGACATTAATGACGCATGAATTTCAAACTCCACAAGACTTTATGTAGAGCAAAGCAGAGTCAAAGAGGTACACATAATGTAACATCATGGATGTATGTAATCAATGCACATTCGGATGTATGTAATTTAAGCCTCACGATTCTTGTGCCAAGTCACATTAATTGTGTTATGTGCACTCATGTGTGGAACCTACAGAAATCTGCCTGTTGTGTGTCAGAGAAAGTCAAGGAGCTAACAGGTTTCAAGTAAAAAGGGGTCTTGGCCTAGGCTCAGTCAGTTTCCAATCATGAACTTACAACTTGCCAGCGAGCCTAAGAGAAAGTGAGATGAAAGACTGTCATCTTTCCTTTCTAAGCTTTTCTTAGCGTCATACATCCATATATGAGTTTAGCAGCTTTCCAAAACGTAAAGTGAAAGGAAATAGGATATTTTATAAAGCGGAAGAAAGTCAATGAAATGATGTTACGAACTTCATTGTGCAGACAAAGCCGAAGTTCAGAGATGAACTGTAGAAAGGAAGTACTCAAAGAGTGAAGAGTCAAAAGGCACATTGGCTTGACGTATAATATTACTTGTGTGTATATGCCACGCATGAGATGAGAATGTTAGTAACTGGAAGAGCGAAACTTCCATGTAAAGTAACATGATTTTGCGATGAGATCCAGATAATGTAGATGAACCTTCGAGGTGCACTTGTGTATACAAAACTGGCGAGAGCAGGCAGAGTGAATCGAATCGACTATATTATTGCATTTATGGTTCAAAATATAATTTGGGAAAGCTTATGTGTGTAATATGATTGTGTTGTGTTGATATAATGGAGTTGAAGGCAGAAGCGTTTCAATTTAAAGTGAACGGAAAGTATTGAACAAAGTACTGCAAGTTGTGATTTAGCATGAACTGCAAACTTAGGAAACAGCTCTGTTTTGCAAAAAAAAATATCGGGTAGGAAGAAGCTGTTCTAGTGTTTCTTAAGAACTGGGAAAGCTGAGTAGTGACGATAACAAAAATATTTTGATTGTCTCTCCCTTTTCCTACAGCTGCTGCTTGTAGAGCTTCATATACTTATGCATGTAGGTGGTTACTCTGATCTGATGTCTCCACTCCATATATCTATCATCTAGTATGCTTCACTTGTTCTTAACTCATAATTGGATGTTTCTGGGCTTCATTATGGAAGATAGTAAAGTAAACGTAAGCAAGTGCGGCTCGACCTAGTATAATAATAATAATACTTGAAATTGGGAAAAGCATGATACATATATGTTCAATATGTTTATACTGTCATATAGCATGGTGACTGGTGTCGAAAGCCATGTATGCTTCCCGGCCATGTTATTGTGAAACTGGAAGCGGATGAAAAACTTTTCTTTCTATCAAGCGTATCTAAAAGCAACAAAAAGCTGCACATCGCTTTCATTTTAATAGGCCAAATAAGCCACACAACCTCTGTTGTCGATTACTTTTCTGTAGTGAGATCCCGATGGGCAGTTGGGCAAACAAGAATAGAATTTTTGCCTCAATATTAAAAATGTATGTAATGTATACCTCTCACCATCCATCCTGTATGCAATATGTTAGTTGATATTCTATGTATTCATTTACACATTTGGGATGCCGATCGTTAAAAGTTATTCTTGCGGATGGTTGGATTTTGATGGTTAGTTAACAAGGGAATTTGGAACTATGCTGAGTGCACATTAGAAACGGGAGAAAGTATGAAGAAAGGAAGGGACCAGATCGATCACTCCTTTCCCATTTTACGTATTCATATCCAATTCTGTTGAATGGATCTCAGTGCTTTGATACAGCAAGGCTATATGACATGACTACTGCTTGTCTATATGTATTGCGGTTTGGTTTGGTAGTAGTGTGTATCCTCAATGTTAACATATTATTATGGTATGACAGTATGTGCAATACGCGTGCAAAATGTATGGCAATATGCCTGATAGCTTTCCACAACATTCGTTATTCATACCAAAGAATGGTATTCATAGACTTCATTACATCCAACTAACCTCTTCATATTTCATGTGTTTGATGTGTGTTGTGCAGTCTAGTATAGTGAGATGAAAATGGCATGTCATGAATTTTCTCTGCTGGGGTTATTCCATCTTCTCCATTTTTTAAAGAAAAATACTACCACCTCACACCAAACCATATTGCACTTCCTGAGGTTGCCAAAAGGCGCATAGCTTCCTAAGACATTCATTCTTCTGCGTTGTTTCACCTTTCGACGCGAGACTAGTCTTTAGTTAATATTAATGTATATGTGCTAACATGAGTGTGAAGTGAGTAGGTGTTATTAGCGGTTGAATTCTTCGCAATGCATGAAACTGACAAGAAACATTCAATAGGCAAGTTGTCTTGTTTGCGCGAATGTATATATATTCATTATAATTCTTGCGTATTCACTCACGTAATATAATGTAAGTAGTTGTACATAAAAATTACACGTACATAAGAAAATAAATCCGGATATTTCCGTTTTTGTATCGGGTTGCTTATTGGCTGGAAGACATGAAACATACCAGTTTTTCATTGGTAATACCTTCCAAGCCCAAAAGTATGAGGAGCGAGCAAGCATATATCCGTACCCTTGTATTGATAGAAGCTTGCTGACCTACAAGGTTTCTTTTTCGTACATTTTATAACGGAAAAGGCCGAGTTGGTGCAAGTTGTTGAATCGAATGGGAAGTAGTTATGTATCACATCACCCAAGACTTGAGTCGGTATAGTTAGAAACTTTATGCAGACAATGGGAGAAGGAGATTTCGCGCAGACGAAGCGAAAGCTCTCACACATCACATCACTATCACGTCTTCCCTTTACGTTGTTCATGAAGGTATTGTCCTTTCTTGTCTTCTCCCTTCAACCTTATGCAACACACAATGGTAGCGTATTGGGCACATTATATGCAAGGCGAAACATTCATAATACTTTGAGGCTTGTGCTAGTTAAACTGCCGAGGGCCATCAGAACAAAGGGAAAAGCACGTAACCAAGAAAGGTTTAGATTTGGACCGTTTTGGTTAAGAAATATTTATTGCTCCGTTATCTTACGCAAAATCCAAGAAAGTATTATGAATATATAATAAAAATCCGAGAATCGAAGAAAGGAGTTTTGGGAGAAGGATGAGATGAGATGACGATGACGAACTTTCCTCGTATATTCTGACGAACGTGAATGCACTTTGCATTAATTCCAATAATACCTACTTGTAATATATCTATAGTATATACTACCCTTTTTAGCGAAGAAAGCACATAAAAGTGATTACGGGACGATGAGATAGGTTGAGTGAGTTGGTTGAATTGCTTTGAGTTGTTTTTTACATTTTACCGTAATGCTCTTCGCATTTCTTCTGCTGATCAATCTTTCACAGCGAAACTTGCTCGCACATCATAAGTTTTTGTAGTTGTGGAAAGTACTATACGGAAAAACAGTATATGTACATGTCAATGGTTCTCTCTCTCTTTCATACGGAGCTATATCATGCTTTATGTAGCTTTCTCATAACTCCGAAACCTGTGGTAAAGATGAAACTTGCTCACTCACTGGTGTTTCTGTCCCATTCCAGTATTCCATGTAGTTTGACTCTCACTCGGCTCACTACTCCTGCCTGATTCTGCTTCGCCAATCATTGTTCGTTCTGAGTACGGCAGAGGCACATAATACTCTGAGATAAGAACTTTTGGCTGCGCTTTCTCTTTTACTTTATCTCTGCTCCGGGGAAAGTGTAGGGAATCATGTTGTCGCTGCTGACCTAATATTTTTTGCCCGTCTTGTTAGAAAGACTTCTGAGTCTGACAGTGTAGTTCATCTCTTCAGAAAGCCTCTCATCCTCCTCTCAAATACATCTGTTCCCTGCTCCATATTGCACACTCACAATCAGTATTTTCTCCCGTTTCTCAAGTTATGAAGTGTGAAGTAAATGGGAGAAAACAGACAATCAGTATTATTATTGGATAGCTCGTAGGTGCTTTCTCCGTTTAGTTAAACGTGAATAATTTAAGGGAAGCAGTATTTGACGGGTTGATTAATGATCAGTGAAGTGTTGGATTAACAAGAAAAATACTGTTTTTACAACACAGGCTGAAACAAGGCTGTGATATTGATGGTACTAACCAAACCAGGTATACAAAACTGTGCTGCTCACCAGTTTATTTTACGATGAAAATAAATATGTGAATTAAATTTGATTCTTTGTAATTAATACGATGCTAAGACTGAAATAAAACACATCCGGTTCCGGTGCTACAATCTAGGTAACACGATTTTTTTAAAGTTTCGCAGTGAAGTTTGCGAAATTGTTAAAGTATTGCAGATACTACTCGAGCTATATATATATTCACCTGTTTTTGTGTGATGCGCGATGTAGTGGTTTAGTTCGTAATAAATAATAAACCAAGAGGGTACTTTTATAGCTGTTTATACTATTTCATACCCACCTACCTATCTATTATTTTGAGCTTTCTTCAACCCAAATAATAATCTAAACGCATGTGTGTAAAAGTTTATTTATTTATATGAAAACACGTAAGAAGCTAATAATTACCCCTTTTAAACTAAATTCCACACAAACCCCTTCGCATTATTGGTCAAATATCCTTTTATTGCACATTATTGCACAAGTGTAATTTATTTGTATTTTTTAAAAGCTTCATTCATTAAAGGATGTATGACTGATTACTAATTTAGTTTATGCGGAATCTTTAGTAAGTGACAAATTGATTTTGTTAGATATTAGATATGAGCGTCTGTGAGCTAAGGAGAGTGAGTGATTTTGATCCTTAAGCAACCACTACTACTTACTAGCCGTAGACTGAAAATGCCCCTGTTTAGATCACTAGTTTCTAGATGCCTGAAGACAGAATATTAGTGTGAGTGTATGTAGCTGTATGTGGTCCCTAGCCTGCTGCGCTCTCATCTCACAAACTTTCTTTACCCTAGTTGCCCTTATGTCATTGTCAATATTGTCCTCTGCTCTGTCTGCCTGTCACAACAACTTCCTGTACGTCTGTGTATTTCATTGTGAGCCGCTGAGAGTTGCTGTTTGTAGTTTGTACTCGGCATTAAATCATTTCATTGTCCGCAAGTAAAATGGATAACAAAATGGGGAATGAAAATGATAATAATGAGACTGGAGTATGTGACGTAAGTACTGCTTATAAATGTCATTTATTCTTTGTAAACCTTTAATTCTACATTCCGTTCTTTGCTTATGCTTTCACTTTCAAAAAAAAAAAGTTTTAGCAATGAAAAATCCTGTGTCCAATACAACAAAGCAAAACTGCCCCAAACAACTTACTTTCACTTGTATGTGAAAATAAAAGATTTTATGGCTATAGCCTTGAGCCTAGCTTATTAGTATTAATGAACTGTTTTTCTTAGCCGGTAATTCATTATCCATTTTGAGAATTGAAAGTTAGTAACACGCATTTATAAAAACGTACAAGATTCTAAACTTTGTCGTTGTTTGTAATAAAATAAATTTTTTCTTCGCCGTCCGTTTTGTATACTTAGGTGAGCAAAATGAGAAATAAGGGCATTGTGATATGCGTTGTGAGTTGTTTATGATCGCGTCTAATCTATATGTATATGACATGACCTGCTTCCCACTCACATAAATTTTATAAGCCTAGCTTACTCCAAATGTTATACAATACATGCAATTACCATACAACGAATGGAGAAAGTTATTTAGTTTTTAGCAAGGCTGCTACTTAAGAATCTGTAGTATTTAGTTTTAGCATTTGTTTTAAGGCAAATCCAATGCATTGCATGGAAAGTAAACATGTACACACTGTAAGTACATGGAGATAGAAGATTGATTACATGTCTGGTTAAATCGGCTGTAGAAAGCTTTTTTAGCAACTCATCAAGTATGAAACTTTAGAGATATAGGAAACTTATCACCTCAAATGAAGCCACACGACATGTTATACTGCCTTTTCTGGATTGCAAGGCAATAAATTATCTGCTTGCGTTTCGATGTCGATGATATTATCAGCAATGGTTGAAATTGTGGTGTTCCGATGCATGCAACGCGTAACTTTAAAACTTTTACTTAATAGTTAAAACCTAACGTAAAATTTCATAAATATTTATAGGGGGCTAACAGTAAAAACAATAATGAAGACTTGTCCAATAAGGCCCCACCACCGACTCCAATCAATAAGATAAAATACTCGGGTCCGCCCTATTTGAAGAAAGATAAACGCCAGAGCTCATCCAGATTCAACGTGTCGAAGAATCGGGAACTCAAGGCTCTTCCTCTCCTTAAGGGTAAACCTTTATAGTTATTGATTAACTATTTATAGGGAACAAAGCAATTATTCCATTGTAAGTATGTATGAATCTGAAACAGATGCGGCGGCGACGGAAAGGGAGGAGCTGTTCATTCAGAAACTACGACAGTGTGGCGTCCTTTTTGACTTCGTATCTGACCCGTTGTCAGACATCAAATACAAAGAAGTCAAAAGGTGTGCGCTGCACGAAATGGTGGAATTCATTACAACCCAACGAGGAGTTCTCACGGAACCCATTTATCCAGAGGCAGTTAGTATGGTAAGTGCATTTCAAAATCTGTACTCATGACTTCGAGCAAGCTTCTGCCCATTTTGCTTACATAAATAAATTATTTCGTGTATTCTTGCAGTTCTCTGTCAATGTGTTCCGAACATTACCACCTTCCTCGAATCCTCATGGAGCAGAATTTGATCCAGAGGAGGATGAGCCCACCTTGGAAGCAGCGTGGCCACACCTGCAATTAGTATATGATTTCTTTTTAAGGTAAGCACATCTAGACCACCCTTAATGTTAAAAGCAATTTTTTCAAGATTGTTTTATTTTATTCCCTGCAATTTATGTAATTTCTCCTGCCAGATTTTTGGAATCACCTGATTTTCAACCAAGTATAGCCAAGAAGTATATCGACCAAAAGTTTGTACTTTCTGTACGTAATCTAATATCTTCAATGAAATTAGTAGTACCTAACGTAAATAAAGTTGAATTATTTTGTACATTTTCATTATATATATTATTATATGTTTTACTACGCAGTTATTAGATCTTTTCGATTCGGAAGACCCAAGAGAGCGAGATTTTTTGAAAACTACTCTTCACCGTATTTATGGAAAATTTTTAAACCTCCGAGCCTATATAAGGAAGCAAATTAACAACATTTTCTACAGATTCATTTATGAAACTGAACATCACAACGGTATTGCCGAGTTGTTGGAAATTCTAGGAAGGTATGTTGTTGGCCTAAATATTTTCGTCTTCCAAGTTAGTTTTCTGTAGGAAAACTCATTGAGTTTAAATTACATTCTTGTGTTTTACCAGCATAATTAATGGATTTGCATTGCCGTTGAAAGAAGAACATAAAACGTTTCTGTTGAAAGTGTTGCTTCCATTACACAAAGTCAAGAGTCTTTCCGTTTATCATCCACAGGTAACTACGATATTACAAAATTACATAGCATGTACAAAATATCTTACAAGTTTACAAGCTACAATTTTGATGTCGAGGTTTAACCTATGCTTTGTTTTCGCCACAGTTGGCATATTGTGTGGTTCAGTTTTTGGAAAAGGATCCCTCCCTGACTCAGCCTGTAATTATGGCACTTCTGAAATTCTGGCCAAAAACTCATTCGCCCAAAGAGGTACGTAAGCTAATTTCTCCCTTGAGATAAATTTATGTTCAAGGAGAGAGACACACAATCACAATGGTTTGAATACATCTCAAGTTTCTTACATTTGCTACTCTTTCATTTGTAGGTTATGTTTCTGAATGAGTTGGAAGAGATTCTTGATGTCATCGAGCCTGCCGAGTTCCGTAAAGTTATGAAGCCTTTGTTTAAGCAATTAGCCAGATGTGTCTCCTCTCCCCATTTTCAGGTTTGTGAAAGCAAGTTATAGTTTTCCTTATATGTAATAAAAACAACTTATAAAAAATCATTCTATGTATAAGTCCTATTCGTTCTATTCTTATAATATGTAGGTGGCTGAAAGGGCCCTTTACTATTGGAACAATGAGTATATAATGAGTTTGATAAGTGATAATGCTACAGACATTCTTCCTATCATGTTCCCAGCCTTGTACAGGAATTCAAAAACACATTGGAACAAGTAAGAAGTGGAAAATTCCTTTAATATGGTAAAATTAATGTTGGGAAATATGCATTGGTCAAATGAACACTCTATTATTTTTGTTTGTAAACAGAACCATTCATGGATTGATTTACAATGCCTTGAAATTGCTAATGGAAATCAATCAAAAGTTATTTGACGAATGCACGCAGACCTATAAACAGCAACGGGCTATAGAAAAGCAATCATTAAGCAAACGCGAGAACATGTGGTCCAAACTGGAAGTCTTAGCTTCCGAAAATCCCAACTACAATCGTGTCCCTCATGCTGATGACAATAAATATTTGCCTGGAATACCTGGTGATGGAGAAGGAGCGGATATTAAAGATATCATGGCGTATGAACGTGTAGAACATCCACCACCCACCGAACAAGTATTTAAAAAGATTATTCTAGTATTTTAGAATTATTGAAACATTTAAATTTAAGATTGTAATTATGATTATGGGTTATTTGTTTTAATTTTGTAGCAGCAGCAGCAGGCAAAACAGGCGAAGAATACAGAGAAGCCGTTATTGAGGCGTAAGTCTGAATTGCCTCATGATACGTACACAGCCATGGCTTTGAACAATCACAAACGTGCAGATGAGTTTCTTTCCACTCCACCGGAAGTTAACAAGCAGTGTTAACGGCTTTGGAACTTGAAGCTATAATGGATTTTTAATGTGGATAATAAAACACGTAGTTTCATTCCTATCATCTTTCTAACAAACGTAAAAATGTTATGTATGTTGTGTTTACTACATTCACCTAACGTTATAGTTCGAAATACGTGGCGATTATTCTGGTCAAACCGCTGTATCTTCAAAGAGTGTACACTTGTCACCATATTTTTTGTGGTATGTGGTAATGTTCTGTATACTATTATACGATCAATTGAAAGATATACTGTGACAAATGATCTAATATTATGATTTATTACTTTTATTAGTGTATACCATTAATATTTACTTCTTATTTTACCAAGGAAAGGTGGCTTGATGATTGGAATGATGTATGCATTGGTGTTGTGATTATTAACTTCATTTCTCGCCTTGATTTCCTAGCATGAAAAATGAAAAGTAATGAAATACAATATGGTTAAAATATTGACTTTAAATGTGTATCCTCCTGAAACCTCGTGATAATAATCGTTTCTGAGAAAATGCCAGTAGCAAATCTTCTTATGAAGGTTCTTATAGAATATGGTAATCCGTCAAATATTGGAATAAAGTGTATTCTATGCATGTTTAAACAGACTGAACAGTTTATGAATCTCTTGCATTTTTATTTCTTCTAAAACATACACAACAAAATTGCATTCATTTTTTTCTACTTTATATAAAACACTCATTGGTACTCATATTAACGAGCATGTAAATGGCATTTGGACTAGAAAAATACAAAATTACTAATAATTGAACATGAGTATCAGCAGCAGCAGCAGCATTAGAAATTTTTAATCTTATTTGGTTCTGTAGCCAGCAAATAAATTTTGTGATATACGCCAAATGTAGTGCAAATCAAATGGATAGTGAGCACAAGGTTGGAAGTCAGAAAAGTGAAAGTCAAAGAGGTCAAACATGGAATCGGCCACTTCTGCCAAGGTCTATCCCAATCTAATGGAATTACAACGGCTCCTAGCCACGTTCCAATGACTGTGATTGCAAATCTCCACTTAATCCGGTATAAAATCTCATTGTCTGAGTTCCATAAGCTTTGAAAATCACAGTAAGTCATTAAATGTCCTATTCACATTCATATAAGAGGATACGTCAATACGCTTAAGGAAGTAGTACTAATAAAATACCTAATGTACATAATCTCCTCCAACAATCGGCTGGGTTGAACGGCCAAATACATTGGAGAAAGTAACCAGGTTGTAAGGATTACGCTGAATTGGAATGTCACCTTGAAATCTCTAATAAATTTAAATTAAGATGCATTTCTTCCTCAAATCAAAAAGTAGTTCATCGTCAAGTATAAAATCACATACGAAATTATTGGAGCTCCCAGCAAGACTATCAACCCGTGACAAATAACACAACCAACAGCATAGTTGCAAATGCCTTTCCAAATTTCCAAAACCTGAAACCATAAATTCGCATTAAAACCAGTAAGTTTCCAATATCCCACTACTTTTCCATAGAATTGGACCTACATAAAGCATCTTACTTTTGTCTGTAATGCCGGTGACTTCACCACCGGGGCATGATCCCGATCTCTTCTGCTAAAAGGAAGTCTCGCCTTCGATGAAGTTGCCGAAGATAAGTTGGAACTTCCCAAAGTAGGCAAGTTCCACAAAGAAGTCAACGACGGTGTCTGGTCAAAAAGGTGAGATCCGGGGAAAATAGTGAATACCACCAACAGCTTCACAATCTCAAATAACACGACATAAAAAACAGTTTCATGGGGCAGCTCTCTAAACTGCACAATAAACGCAACGACAGAGTCACTTTGAGACTCATTCTGAAACCCTTTCCCACTTTCTTGCAGCACTGGACTAGAACTTTCCCTTGTACTTTCTCCAACTTTCTCCAAATTTTCATCAAACTCAGCCGCTGGTCGTTGGACCACCGCCGGCTCACTTCGTGAAGGGAAGGCGGATGTCACCGCAAAATAATATAGTAACGGGGTGAAGACCAGCGTGCTGAAGGAATACAAAAGTTCCCTTTTGCTGTCAACATTCTCACAAACTTTCCTCCCCATCGCTATTCCTTCAATCTCTTGACACTCGACAAGAAATCACTTGATTCTTCTACTGGGAGTGTCACAAAATGTGCATAACTAGAACTGTCACCCAAATATGTCTTTGTCCAATGTCCAACAACACATGGCGATAAGATTTCGTTTGGAACACCTACGTGACAAAAAATTAACACGATTGGCGATTTGGTCACCACAAAAATCCACCATCTGACAAGTACCCCAATCTGTGACAAAGGACCAACCAATATATGTACCTAAAAAAATATGCCTATAACCACAATATTGTTATAATTCTTATATGCACGGAAACGACATTTGGTCTGCCTGGTTGTGTACATTTACTACTACTACTGCATAACACATTCATTATTGTTCACGAAGCCCAGAAACGAGTGGATGGATCTATTGCAAAATATTAGTGTGTGTGTGAGGTCCTCCTCAAAAAACCAGCAATAACAACGCATACTATATGTGAATGCATTAGAGTTTTTTAAGTTCTTCTCTCACGACTTGTTTTTATGTATGTTGTTGTGTTGTATTCGTATATCCCCATATAGTTTGTTGATAATATCATCATCATGCCATCATATCACGGTATTTTATACATAACAAAACAACACAGAAAAGAAAAAACGGGTTGGTTTTTCGCTGACTTGACTGAGAACTGAGCATTGGAATGAATGAGTGGAGAACTAAACTGTTTTTTATTCAATGCACTATTTTTTTTTGCAATGTACAAATATACTTAATGTACTTTGCTTCGTTCACATCTCATCACCACCAACCACCACCGTACCATATTTATAAAACATTCAACATCTCTCGTCATCTCCTTCACATTGGAAGAGACAGTGCAAAAATGAGTGTTTTATGAAACAAACTGGAAATTTTGGTGTTGCAGGTGAATGTGATAATAACAATTTTTGAAGACGTGGAGTTGGATTTTGGTGAATTTGACTGTGTCACAGTGAAGATGACTTATGAATCAGGAAGTGGACTTGAGAAGACGTAGTGCATTTTTAGGTGCATTTTTGTTGGAGACCATTCGTCCTTTGGATAAAGTTTGTGGTGTGGACAGTTGGTTGGTTTTCGTTATAACAACTCCCAGTTTGGATGAAAAGGATTTTTAATTGGGAAGATAAGATTTTGTCACATTTCATCTTATCGATATATACCATCTTGTTGGCTTGCTACGATAGATTAATGTGGTGTAGTTGGTAGTGGCGTGTGTGTTATTTAAAAGCGGAAAACTTTAGTGTGAAAGTTTGGATGGAGACTTTTGTGACAAAAGTGGAATTAATAAATGGGATAGAATAGACCTTTAAGACGTTTTATTCAACTGTCATGTTCCTGTCAGCTTGGATTATATAGCTGACTTCAATAAATCGATGGTGAAGGTAAGGTGCATTATGGATTGTGAATGTCATGAAGTATTTCTTAGGATGAGATATTAAATGAATATTTTTTTTATTTATAGGTTTTCAGTTGTGTTCTAAACTATAGATTTGCAAAATATTCTTGTTGAAATAGAAAAGAGGTAAAGTGTGAGTCATGAATAATTAAATACATAGAGATGAATCATATGCGGGAGTTTGTTGTGTGATGATGATTTTAATGAATGTATTATTGGTGATTCTATAGGTTAGAGGGCAAGGATCGATAAGAAAGAGGGTTCGTTAGCTGGAAGCAGAGATGAGCTCAAGCGGCTGTGAGACAAGAAGTTCATCAACGGGCAAAGATATAAGCTGTGATGTTGACCATGTGATCATGTTATCGGATAACATGAAAAGCTCGCTTTTTCTCAACCCTGAATATGCTGATGTTCACTTGATAGTAGAGGGTGTTAGTTTCCCTGCTCATAAGATAATACTAGCAGCAAGGTCCCAATATTTTAGAGCCCTCCTTTATGGAGGCATGAAAGAAAGTACTCAAAGTGAAGTAGAACTCAAGGCAGCTACCACTTCAGCTTTTAAATCCCTTTTGAAATATGTTTATACCGGACGTATGGCTCTTGGGGAGCTCAAGGAAGATGTTATTTTGGATGTGTTAGGGTAATTACTTAAACAGCATCCATTTTTATTTGATTTTTCATAATAATAACAATAATAACAGCAAGTCACAAGTAAACTGTCTGATAATATTTTGCATTTTTTATAATATATTACAGATTGTGTCACCAGTGGGGGTTTGAGGAATTGGAGTCTAGCATTTGTGAATTTTTACAAGCATCTCTTCACGTAGGAAATGTATGTGCCATATTGGATACTGCTTTGGCATTTGGACTAGAATCACTTGTCAGCACTTGTTGTGTATTCGCTGATGCAAATGCAGGGACGTTGCTTGATCACTCAACATTTCTTCTTCTATCACCTGTAAGAAAAACAGTTCGCAATTAAGTGCAAATTTCAACCATAATTCGTAAAATTATGCGACGAGTGTTGGGTACAGTGAATATTTTGTTTATATAGGCTGGCGTTACAGAGCTAATTTCTCGAGATTCATTTTGTGCTGCGGAAGAAAAAATATTTGAAGCGGTTTGTAACTGGGTTCGCTCTAATCAGGATCTCCATCAAGATGCCGCAACTGTACTTAACCATGTTCGACTTCCTTTAATGAATTTGAATGTGCTACTCGAAACTGTTAGACCAACTGGATTGGTGTCTTCGGATATGATCCTGGATGCTATTTCTGCTCAGAATAAATCTAGAGATACAGAGTTAAAATACCGAGGATATTTAGGTACTCTAAACTCAAATAATATTGTTCAGACTCCACCATTTTTATGTAAAGTTGTTCATTCATTTATGTATTTGGTCATTGTTACAGTGCCCGAAGAAAATGTTGCTCATGTAAAGCACGGTGCTTCAGTATTAAAAGGAGAAATGCGACAAGCAATTTTGGATGGAGACTGTCAGAATTACGATGTTGAGAGAGGATTTACCAGACATATTATTGATGAAAATGGAGAAGGGGGAGGAGGAATAGTCATAAAGCTTCGACAGCAGTGTATTTTAAATCATATTCGAATGCTGCTTTGGGATCGAGATCTCAGGTTTGTGACTTGATTTGAAGGGTTAAAGTCAAAATTGTAGTTGATAAGATACTGACATCAGAGAATTAATTTATTTTTTAGATCATATTCCTATTACATTGAAGTCTCAATGGATCAAGTAGACTGGGTGCGAGTGTGCGATCATACACGTTATAATTGTCGATCGTGGCAAAGTGTATTCTTCCCCCAGAGGGTTGTAAGGTAATGTGAACTCAACTTGTTAACTACAGACTATTTTATATTGATTAGCACATCAATCAAACTTGATATTTGTGTTGCAGATATATCAAAATTGTGGGAACACATAACACTGTAAATCGTATGTTCCATGTTGTTGCTGTCCAAGCGTTTTTTACTAAAAAAGAGTTCACTATTGATTCAAAGTGGGGCTTAGTAGGTAAGAGCTTCAAAGGCTGTCTTACAAACAACACCCTTACAGAATTAAAAGAATATCTATGAATATGTATTTTTTCTTTTGTCTCAGTTCCGAAGGACAATGTCGCCACTATTGAACTAAGCGCTTGTGTCATAGAAGGCGTATCTCGAAGCCGAAATGCACTCATTAATGGTAAAATTGATTTCGATTGTCATATTTCGTTTTGTTAGTATCCTGATGAACTGTTGGTTTTGATTTTTACATGCTTGCTTTTATTTTAGGTGAAACTAGAGGTTATGATTGGGATTCAGGGTAGGTAGTTTATTGAAACTCTTATATTGTTTTTAGTTTTGATTTACGTCCTAATTAACCTTTGATTTAACTTTGTGTAGATACACTTGTCATCAGTTGGGATCGGGTGCTATTGTGGTCCAGCTGGCACAGCCATATGTTATATCTTCAATGAGACTCTTGTTATGGGACTGTGATGATAGGAGCTACAGTTACTATATTGAAGTTTCAACTAATCAGCGCCATTGGGAAATGGTATGCAACCGATCTCGTGAGAGCTGCAAATCCTGGCAGACTATCAGATTCGACCCTATTCCTGTTGTGTACATCCGCATTGTTGGGACAAATAATTCTGCCAACGAGGCAAGTTGTTGTTGTTATCTTTGAATACAAGTTAATTTAGCTTATGTGTTAGTTTAACAAAATTTTATTATCTACTGTAGGTATTTCATTGCGTACACTTCGAATGTCCATCTCAAAGTGAAGAAGAGTTGACAGACCAGCCGGATGCCAGCACGACCACTGCTGGCACTACCACCACTACAACAACCACCACATCTGGTAGTACGAAAATAGAAGTGCCATCAACGTCGCGCAGTGCTACTTCACCAACTTCGACATCTCCCCCAGCAGTTAAAAGGGATACCCCGTCACGTCGCTCAATTGGGAATGCTCTTGCCGAACTTTTAATGGAAAATGATGAAAGCTTAGAAACTGAAGAAGAAGAAGGAGAAAAGTCTCCTAAATTGGTTGAACGGAGTGATTCAACGGAGGAACTTTTTGAATGAAACCAGTACCCTGTAACCGTACAGAATTCCACCAACAATGTTTCGCTATAACACTATGCAGTAATGGTCTGAAAGGACTCGTTTTGAAATCTTATGTTGAATTAATATAGATTGAGTGTATTCATTGTGCAAACTAAGTATATATTTCAGCCCGTGTTTTACACAAACCCAAACGTAGATCAATTCACTGCTAATACACACACATACATGCCGGACAGTTTTTGCCATCAATCTTCTACATGTTGTATTTGATAAATCAGTTAAGCAGCCTATCAGTTGTAAACCACAAACTATATACAGTATACAGTAACTCAATGTCAAAGTTATATGAAGTAAAAGTAATATGATAATCCTGGATTATTAATAATTTGTAGCCAGTGTGCCTAATTTATTCATGGCTTCTACTTTATGTATGTTATTATGAGAGGGGTTGTTTTGTTTGTTTGTGTATGGAGTACACAGTCATGTATATGCTGTACGTAAATTGCACATTACATTGTTAAATGGTTTTTTAATATTGTACCAATGATATAGCTGCACTATAATCCAATTTGTGAAATTATTGTACGTGCATTTTAAAATTAAGGTCGTCATTATGCAATAATAACAAATACACAAATTGAATGGAATGTGGCAATAAAAACTAACCAAATGATGTAAGCTACGATTTATTTTTTTCGTTCGCTATATAGTCATTAGCATACACATGTACAAAAACTTCTCGAATTGGTACGACAATGATAAATGAAACGTAACATCTACAACTCCAATCTCCAGAATGTCTTTACTCACTATTCCGTATTGATATGAGTAATCCGTAGTAGGAACCCGGAAATGAATATCTTACACAGCATAGATCAGCGCTGGTGCCCCACTAGAATAAAGAGTGAATTAGCATATCATAACAGATTCAACATTCACCAATATATGTATACCAACACGATTGGAGCACTCACTTGGGATGTGTTTCGCTGTACTGTGGAGGTAAAGGAGTTCCAATAAGTTCTCTATCCATGTCTACTAAAGACGTTGTTGGTTCCATAACTGGGTCTGGTTTCATAACCACATCTCTTGACAGTAGCATTGCTTCTTCTTGCTGTTGTCGATTGATTTGGTGATATCCATAGTTTGCCCCATTGTTTCCATCATTGTACCTATATTTCGATAACAGATTTAACTCGTGGTTATATTAACAATACAACCCCATTTGTAGCTACCTGTCCCATTTTAAAATCAAACTTTAAACAATGATTCTTACAAATGAGGAGTAAATAAGGTAACATGAAATAAAAACCTGATAAGAGAAAATAGCATGCGAAATGCGGCTTCAAAAAAGAGCGAGTCGCCATCCCTAAAAGCACAAAGTATAATGTTTTCAATACAGACCGAAATATTTCATGTCATCTTCACAAAACCATTAATCAACTGAAATGGCAATCATAATAATAATTATTCATTATTAATAATTAATAATCATTCATGTTGAAATTCCAATGTAAAATTACACAGTCACTTTCTCTATTTAAATATGCATGAACAAGCCTGGGCAAAATGGACTTACACAGACTCATCCTCTCTGTCAGCCCAAAGCAGTGCCAATAAAACAATTCCAATTAAGCCCCCAATTGATCCTACAAAGAATCAACAAATATTATCATCATTTTAGCTTTCATGTCAAACAATACTTCTTGCGATCCTCCCTTCGAATAGGCTTACCAGGAAGAATGGTCGCAAGTAAAGTTTCATAACCGTAGGTTCTCTCGGGAATCTCTGATTTGAAGTGGAAGACTTCAGGCTCGGTAAAATATCTGCCTTTCCCATTGACAAAGTCAAGGGTTTCATCAACCACACCTTCGGCATCACTACCAATTGCCGCAGTGTTCTTCTGTGAGCCTTTTTTGCTTTGTTCTTCTGAACCACTTGGAGCAACAACTGTGGTAACAAGTCGGAATGAGCACCAATCAACTAGAAAGCTGTAACGTCGGAAATGTCGCTCGACTGATGTTCGCTTCATGTCGCGAGGACAAGGACGAAGTTTGGACAAAGGTGAAATCTCAACCTGCAGTTTCCTTAATGCTGGGCTGAAATCTTTGTCTGATGCAAAATAGATGACGACACTGAAAGGTTTTAAACAATTTAAGCAAGTTG
>JAQGAP010001293.1:0-21232 GCA_034697805.1 Orchesella bifasciata | reverse complement strand
ATGAGATGCAGGATGGCCTGGTTTCTTGTAAACGTTTATATCTACGCATAATAATGATTCATTGCTATATCCGCACTGTAAGTATATGCGTGTTTGTGCGTGTGGTCATTACGTGAAGTTTTTTTTGTGAGCTTAAACATACTTCAGAACGGTACAAGTTGTGTATTGCGAAATAATAATACTGGTCTAATTTGGCTCAAAATTTGACTATCAGTTTGCAAGAACCGGATTTTAATGGCTTGTTTTACCCCGAATATTTCAGAGACGCTTCACCTGTCGGTCCGCAGAATATAATTACGTAACCCTGCAGTGTCACCTGAGTCAAGAAGATCGACGAACTGTGGCCAACACTGAGTTTATTGATGCAACAGGAGTTGACTATTTTGAAAATTTGTGCCTTCAAGGAAATGGGACTTGTAAAGGAAAGCGAGCTTTTGCAGAGCCAAGCATTGGAGTTCCTCAAGACAGGATCTCTCACTATGTCGGACTTCACTATTACGTTGACAAAGAGATGCAAACTTCCGGATTAGCTGGTTGTAAGCGAGCTTGTGAGACTGAAGATGAATTTTTGTGCCGATCCTTCCTTTTCAAGCCAACAGCTTCAGGCACTACCTCTTCCATGTACAATTGCCAACTTTACCACCTTGATCATCACACACTTCCTGACGGACCTGCAACTTACCTCAACACTGAAAGACCACTCCTTGATAACGGAAGTCCTTTGGGTCAATATCAAGAGGGTTCATGCGATGACAATACAAAGAACGACAATGACCCGACCCGTCCACCACCCTCCTCCATGCCTCAAGACATTGAAGATGCCATTAATCCTGGAACATTCAAGCCACCAATGGAAGGAGAAGCCGACTGTGATCACACTGGCACTTGTTACGATGGTATGAAAACACTATACACTTTCCGTTTACATAATATTGCGAATCCTTTTAACAAAATCTTACATTGCCCTCATTACAGTTCAAGTTCAATGCAAGGATACCAGAATTGCTGTTCAAGTGAGAACCAACAAAGCCTTCAATGGAAGAATTTACGCCATGGGACGATCTGAGACTTGCAACGTGGACGTTATTGACTCTGACGTTTTCCGTCTAGACCTTAGCCTTTCTGGGCAGGATTGTAACACACAGTCTGTGGTAATCCCCATCATTCCAAATAAAGTGAATATTGTGTAGAATTTGGCTATTAGTACTTGAACAAGTTGTAATATACAGTGTAACTACAATTGGAATTTTGTATATTTTTTATAGGGAGGAGTATACACTAACACAGTTGTTCTGCAGCATCACTCCGTTGTGATGACCAAGGCAGATAAAATTTACAAAGTGAAGTGTACTTATGACATCAGCTCTAGGAACATTACCTTCGGAATGATGCCCATTCGTGATCCCGACACCATTTCTATCACCTCTGCTCCCGAAGCACCTCCACCAAAGATCAGGATTCTGGACGCTTTCTCCAAGGAGGTCGAGACTGTCCGTATTGGAGATCGTCTTACATTCAGGATTGAGATTCCCAATAACAGTTCGTGCCTCCATAACATTTTCTACCTTATTTTATAGTTTTTTTCTTTTTTTACATTGAGCTACCTTTTGGCAAATTTTTGCTTGGTAATAATAACCCAATTTCCGACTGGGGTGTTATAGAAAAAAAACGCAACTGATGCGGAAACCTTTTTTTCACAAGAGGCTGTGTTCTCAACTTTTCATTGTTTTGATGGAAAGTACAAGAGCTCAAAAATGAATTATGCAAAATGAATGAAAATGAATGCGTGCATATTACATTGTGGCACATCCAAAGTATAGGTTAACTTCACAGGCTGCATCATGATTTTGTGGATTAGATAAATTATGGTGAAGAGCTTCATGGTTCTTTGGGTTTTGTCACGACATGACACACTGGTCGGAAATCTGGATTAATTGGGCCATTCATAAAGCAGCTTATTCTAGCCTTACCTTCTTTTAATACGATACGATGTTGCCAACAAGGCTTGTTGATTGTTTGGCTGCATCCGTGTATTATCTTCTATATGCTCCAAATCTTCAAATTTCATGGCCGTCTATTTTTGTTATTATTGAACACAGCTCCCTATGGTATCTTTGCCCGAAGCTGTATCGCAATGGCTAAGGACTCTCGATCCACATTCAACATTATTGATGATGAAGGGTAAGAAATTCAATGAAATGCATCAAACTGATTATTACTATATGAGATCATTATGATAATGACCTCGTGAATTTATTGTATGCCGAAACTAATGGGATGAATAATTGAATGTGAATATGCAGATGTCCCGTCGAGCCAAGCATTTTCCCCAAATTCGAGCAGACCAACCAATACTCTTTGTTCGCCGAATATGAAGCTTTCCGTTTCACAGAGTCATATGGAGTCATCTTCCAATGTAACGTGAAATATTGTCTTGGACCTTGTCCTGCGGTAAGAAGCTAAAACTAAAATAATGTTCTTTAAATATATTTTAAACAAAAAGTATTTAGCTCCATTTGCTAATGAAATGAAATGGTTGTTTGTCACAGGCGGAATGTACACATAACAGAGAAGCCTTCCCATCATACGGTAGAAGGAAGCGTCGTGGTGTTATCAACGACGATGAAGCCAAATCCATGGTAAATGCAACCAACGCTGACCTTACTTTGAGCCAAGAAATCCTTGTCTTGGACTTCAATGAGGAACTCCCATCCAACATGCCAAAATACAGTATGCCCAACGATGCCATGGATAACACTATTGGCGGAAACGCATATCCCAATGACAAATTCACCGGTGGTTATGGAAGATCCCCATATGGAGAATATGGCAACTCTTACAACTCTGGAAATAGTGGGTATGGACCTCACCGCCCAACCTACTCGGAAGAATACGGACCTTCCGTCAGTTGTCCAACTAGAAATTCCGTTTTGGTCTTGTCAGTAGTCTGTGCAATGCTTCTCCTTCTGTACGTTGCATCCGCAGTATGTTTCATGGCTAAAAGCCGACCTTGGAGGGGTTCATCTATGGGACATCATAAACACATAATGCAATGATTTCATTAACTCGTTAGCTTAATTTGTTCACTCCAGTAATTTTTTTTACTCGATTCTAAGGAGTTGTTTGATTTTATGCACAGGTTCCGCCAGAAATTGTCAGTGATTATATATCATTTTGATAAAAAAAGCAGTATCCGCAACTGGTTCTCAGTTACCTTTCAATAGGGGTATTTTTCTTTGAAATTGAACAAAAACTAGGATCTTACACATATGTCATTTTACGGTTATCGGGTCCAAACTAGAATTATTACAACACAAGACACAAAATATTTACAAAAAAACAAGCCCATGAATCAAATTCAATTGACATTTCTCAAAGAATACTAATTGATGTTCAAAGGTAATTTTTAGTTTTCACTTTTGGAACAACGGAATACGGAACTGACATGCAATAATATTTGGGGTATATCGAAGTTTACTGTTTTATAGCATATAAGTACATACGTTGTTGATGTTTAGTGTTACGAGTCTTCGAAATTGCCAAAGTTAGCGATTTCATCCAGTTAATTGTAGTAGTTCTAAGAACCATTTGTTTTAGTTGTACTAATTTACGTGGAGAAAACATACGCTGGGTGCTGGTCATCATGTACGTCGTAATTTAGGTTATGTGTAAGACCAGTGTGTAGTCCTGTAACATTCTCATTTTTACATTCACGGGGTATTTGTATAGTTACGACTTTCCTTCTTTTTTTACTAGCGATAAGTTTTCTATCCAAAATTGGCACTACTATATGTATTTGATGTAACTAGCTGAAAACAACGGGAGTAAAAAAAGGGAGCAGCATTCATTTCTAGTAATTTATCACGCTATTCTCATAATATGGCAGTAATTTATGTTGCAGGAACATTCATTTCATTCTGATTAAAAGCAAATTTATTAATTAATTATCTTATGGTAAAAAGGGCTTTTCTGTTTTCTTTAATATTTATTTTTCTATTTGTCTGAGCCGTTTGCGAGGATGTCAGATGTACTTTCTGGTAAATTAAGAACGTATCTCTCTCTAGTACATTTCAGAGTTGAATGAGCTAAACCTTTTGGGGGTAATTTATGATTTCATTTAAGTTATTATATGTCCATCACGTAAAGTAAGTTGCTTAAGCTGTGTTATACTCATCGTTACAGTAATAGCATGTAAGCTTGTCAATGCCTGATGATGAAACTCTCATCAAGGTAAAAATTGTGGTACGTGTACCTGTGAACTTGTACATTTTTGTTTTTATTTATGCTATTATATGCATACACTAATGTTGAAGTTGTAGGTTAAGCCCTTCTTGTTATTATTATTATTATTATTAGTGATGCATCAGTTAAGTTAATAAGTTAACTCTCGGACAGTAGGAATACCTTCAGCTTGCGAAACAAAAGGATGGACGACAGTGATTCTACATACATGTAACAATTGGTGCTACGAAAATATGCTACAGAAAGAACGTTTTCAACAAACAGAGAAAAACGGACATTGAACACAACATTGAAAATTACAATGAAGGAGACAAATTGACAAAAGAGAAAGAAGTAAGGTACATGTTAAGATGGTAGCTGTGTAGTACCAGTGATTCAAGTGGAGAACTTACAGATAAATGTATCTTTTTGACTGCAATAAAGCTTAGTGATTTTTTAAAAATTTATAACTCTCTCATGCAAAAATCTTATTTCGTATCATAACATTATGCTTTTGATCGTATGAATGATGAACTTATATACTTATCATAAATAATCCAATTTCAAGATGAAAGCCAGCGGTTGCCTTTTTGCATGCATAAAATCGAATGATGAAAAAATGCACCCCACACTCAATAGCATTCCCTTCCGTCCACAAGACAATTTATTAACGAACGCCTCTACATCGCACAGTATAGTTTTCATGTATAGTTTCAAAACTCAAAAACCAACACATCAGTTTTTAGACGCCTTCATCGATCGTCGCGGTGAAAGCTCTGCTTGTTTTGAAAACGGGCCGTAGACAAACATAGTTTTTGTTTTCTTCACCGTGCAATTTTGTCGTAATGTAAATAGGTTACCGCACCGGTGACGTTATCTCTATCATCTAAACCATTTTTTGATTTTGAATGGAATATAATAATTATAAGTAAGGAAACAGCTAAAAGTCGGTATTGCTAAGTATGTAATACGGATAACAATAATCTTTAACATTTTGTGTTGCCCATCAAACAGAACGCAGTAAAATGCATTGAATACAGTTTAAAGTTATAATGTATATATATATAATATGTGTGTAATACATCTGACATCATACAATTGATAAAGAGAATATATATGTACTGTACCTATATGTTGTATTACGAATATATTTATATTATGAGCTAAAAATAAAAATCATCATTACTTGATACGTTTTCCATTTGAAACTGCGTAACAATTCTAAGTAAAGCTATGTAGCACAATGTTCTGTAATATAATAATTTTCATGAGTGATCTGATAAGGAACCAACAATAAAATGTTCATTGGATATTATAGTTTATAGTATGTAGTTCGTTTTATGTATTAATTTTTAAGATAAATTGATGATGATATTATTATTGGCCATTTGCGCCTCTTCTTTCCCCTGCCTCTCCTGCTATTATTCTTTAGACTTTCATGTTTTCGTAGGTACGTCTAGCACAAAGAAATCTAACTATATTTGGTTTGATAGCGGACCATTGTAATTCATAACGAGAGAAAAGTCTACGGGAAGCTTTCGTTTGGATCTAGCTACACTTCGCCGGACTAGCTCTACCATAATGGCATATTTACTACGAAAAGGAACTTTCACACGCCCATCAATATATAATCTTGGTAGTATAATAATTGTTTTTCTAGGTACACGGTCATAGTCGAATACTCTACGTAAAACACAACTTTTGATAATCGATACAACTCCATCCAATATCTGTGTAAGTGTGCCAATACTTCAAGCAAATGAATAAAGTGGCAATACAGCAACTTTACTAATTAAATCCAATCACTACATTTGACTCCAAATGCTGCTGCTGCTGCTACTACTACTTATGGCGAAATTTGAAAGTCTCTGCATATGAAAGAAGCACAATAATGTACTCAATTGAACTGTGTATATTTCCATCTCATTTCTTTTTTCTGTTCTGATTTAATACATAGTGTGTTTGTTTTACTAATACATAATCAGTATTATTATGGTTCCTATATCCTTCTCTTTGTTCAAAGAGATTCGGCATTTATACAGTTACACCAAGAAGTATAATCTATAATATATAATACAAGCTAAAAAACTGTTTTCAAAAATTCTGAAGTATCTCAAAAGCCATAATAGACTGCTCTGCTAGCATTGATGCATGCATCTCTCTCTCTCTAGTTTATTAACTGTACTAGGTTAACCTTACATTGTAAATATATTTGTATAAATATCAATTTCAACAATAGAACCCATGCAACATGAGGAATTCATGAAATAAGGGAGATCATTCTCAATTCATGTTAACACGAAGACCAAACATTTCTATTAAATACGTAATGGGAACTGGACATTTACTCCCCGCCTCCTAATCTTTGTCTTGCATAGTTTGCATATATGATAAATAATGGCGAAAATGTGAGCAAATAAACAAATGTGAGCCTTCCTTTTTTAATATTCTGTGTACATACTCATAAAGAAAGTCTCACATCACATCGTCAAGTTAAGAGGAGTTTATAACCGCTTTGGTTGTTTTGGGACTCACCCCAACACCAACAACCAACTGTGTTCAGCAGCCTCAAAAAGTGCTTCAAGAAGTAATAAAAAATCGTCGTGAGATCATCATCCATCATCATGGGTTAAACTGACTGTTTCGTCGCAGCCGTTTCCTTCTTTTCATTCTTGTTAACAAACAATCACAGAAGACACGAGCATAATTGAAAATTTCAATATGGAGCACAATCTAGCTATTACTTTCACATACAAGGTTTTGTAACATATTATCACCCAAAAATATAGTATTTAGTTCCTCGTGATAACATAAAATAAAATCAGCACAGTTGAAAAGGTCAACAGACAAACACGGCAGAATAATGTTGTCTCCTTTCGAGGTGAAAAGTTGGTTCATTTTATCGTAACTCAACTATATAATTTGTGCTCAGTGATGAGAGGCCATATTGAAAACGAATAAAACGGACCATTATACATAGTTTATACATAGAAATTGTGCATAATATAATCATCTCAACAACATTTACATAAAAAGATGTTAGTGAATACTGTAAACTTTTGTTGTTGTTGAATTATTGAAGGCAACCCATACCGTCTTGAGCATTTCTCAAAGAACGTTTTGCTCAAGAGTTCATCCCGAAAAGGTCAAGAAAGGTGCGATTCGTTGGGCAATAAGAAATCAGTACTTTTTAATTGTCAGGATAGAATATATAGAGTATAGCTCGATGTAACTCAAGTAGGGAACAGGTAACGGAGAATTACGTTGTATGGACAAAGTCCATTAGAAATATTGAGGTATGTACAGAATCATTATAAAACATCTACTGACACGTTCGGAAAGGTATGGTTGACACAAGAGCTGAGTAAATAGTGCTCACTCAATTTCAGAAACAAAATGACTCATAAATACACAAGTAAATGCGAAGCTGGATGGAAATGCCTCTCCATTTTTTGTTGTTGTTTGCAATTCCTGAAAACTATCCAACTACGCAGGAAGCGTCCAATAAACACCTAACAATACATACGTACTTCTTTTTCAAAAACATCCCGTCGAGATCCGTATAACTCACAGTAAAGCGAATACGAACAATTTTGCAGCGAGAAAGTGTTTTTCGTTTTGTGTTTTTTAAATGCAATATTGATTTTTAGCACAGCGGAAGTAACTAGCCACTTTTGTGATTCGACAATAACATGCAAAGATCCACAATATTGGTTTTTGAGTTCTAAGATAACACCTAGCAAAAAAGGCCTGCCGATTGTAATAAAGCTACAAAAAATTAGTCTATGTTGTAGAATAATATAATATGTTCATCGTCGGTAATCTAATGATAATATAATATAGTAAATGGTATTTGATATTATATACACTTCATTTTTCATATAACAATATTCACAATTTCCTTCGTCTCCCCCACACTAGATTTACATATATTGCCAGCAGAGATTTTTTTCTTAGAGGTTTTTCATCATTTGTCGAGTAAAATGACCGTAATTAAAGAACAATCACACGCAGTACCATTTAGTATCTTGCAAAGGTTAACAAGACATATGTACGAATCTCCCCAGTTAGCCAGTTCCTTCTTATTTCAACAGCTTGTTGGCTCTCTCGTTAGCCATCGATATTCGGACTTCGTTTGAGCCAGCCTACAATTTACAATTGAATAGTTAGTCAAGCCACAAGCCCCTTTTTCAACACAAAACTTGGTTTGTAACTGTAACTGAAAGGCGTACCATCAGATTAATACGATCAATTTGCGTATTTTGATTCGAGATCTCGGAACCCATGTCAATAGCCATGTTTCTCAGATTACCCACCATGATTGATACTTCTTCCATGTTGTTCTCCATCTCGTCTTCTCGAGCATCGTTCGTGATCCTAGTAAAAATAGTCAACAGTTGAGATTTCCATTCTATTCTCATTTCACGAAATTTGATAATATTCCATCATTGATTCAAAATGAAGCTCATAATATTTATTTAACATTAAAATCTGAAAAGACGTGGCAAGCAATGTGACTCGGAGGCTACGTTTCATTTCATCCAATTATTATTTTGTGAACCAAAAGCAAACATACATTGTGGAAATGTGATGCTGAATCAACAAACATTTCAAATACCCAGCCTTCGTCTAAACAAATCAGTCCCGAATGATTTGTTATGCAAGGGCAGTAGTTCGAGCAAGTTGCAAAAATTCTCTCGCTCTCGCTCTATTGCATGCTTTCGCATTTCTTGTATGTACGAGTACGTGACATCTCCATTCAGCAGTGTATCAAGCACGGGAGCAGTAACTATGCTCATTTGCCGAGAACTCGTTTTGGCAGTACGTAGTTCTGAGAAGGAGCATCAACAATTGTGCCCTATTTATCTATTAGGAGGCATCTAGTCGGGTCGTCCCTTGCTCTTGGACCATTAAGCAATTTATTATATCTCCTGTACACTTTCGGCTTTCTCCGTCTGCCTCTTTCTCTATCTGCAAAGTAACTGTGTGGGGCTAACAATCGCGAGCGGGGTAGAGAAACGAAGCTGTTGTCATTGCCTTGGCTTCAAGGACAATGACGGGTGTGAGTGAGCGTGTGTGCACTAAGGGCTTTTCTTTCCTTCGCTGCTCCGCCATCAAAGAGCCTATTCACCGAGAAACAGTTGCTCACCAGCAAAATCTCTATGTATGAGGGTCGCACTGAAATATTTACTGGAGCTGTAAAGGAAAACGACGTCGGATTTTCAGGCTCTTCCAAATTCATGCATTATGTATTATGCCAAGGGATTAGATTTTTCGGTCAGCAAATAGACAAATGCAGTCCGAACTGGAACTGAACCTCATTTTTCAAAATGCAATATACAAACGAGAGTTGGAAACACGGCAATGTCATAAAGTTTTAAAGAGTGAGCTCCGTTTTTTTTTCATTCCCGTTTTGCTGCTAGTCTTTCGAAAATAGACGTGTAGACGTAGACACATATAGAATTTTATTGTTACAACTTTCGACCTTTACTTTTTCATTCTTTTTAATTAGGACTAGAGCAATTAATCATGATACGCGGTTGTTATTAACAACAGTCACCCGGTTTTTAGTCACCAAAACTTTACACAATATTATTGAATACACAAGTTTTACTGAAAATAGGATGTGGAAATGATTGTCCATTGTTTAAAAATATGAATGAGAGTGAAACTAGATGTAATCTAGATGATATTACCCTATTGTGTTTAAAAAGTGGAAACGGAACTTACTTGGCAATATAACCTCCATATGCTGGCACACCATTTTGATCACCCATCCGCTGAGGCTGTCCATTTCCCACCTTTCCATCGTCGTTTCCTTTCCAGGTTCCGGCATCCTCTTTGAATTCACTTTTACTACTCGAAACAAAATATGCGAAATTCTTTACTTCAAACAATGTTACATCAACAAGAACCCACACGATTGCTAGAATAAGAAACGCCATTAGGTAATATATTCTTATTATATGGTATATTCTAATAAAACAACGGATTTTTGGGCAGATACGCACTTAATAAAGAGAAGTGTATCTACTTTGGGAAACAAATTAACCTAGTGTCAGTATCTGCCCTTGATAAAGCTACATGAAGCCAAATCGTGACAAATTGTCATTCTTTGGCTAGCAGGGGCAAAGAAAGAAAAATAAAGGGGTAGCTTGACGAGTCCATTCTCTGCTTACTTCCCACAAGGTAACGAACAAAGCCCACAACATTTCTCCATGCCTTGCAGATTTTTCTCAGCCTCTCTCATGTCTTCATTGATCTGTACCATTCCTTGTTCAATGTGATCAAGTTGCTCGCCTTGATCATCCAGAGCGACCAGTGTTCGGATACCAGCTTCTTTAGCCTAAGAGAAAAACAAATTTTTTATGGTAGAAAATTGGAAAAGTATGTCATTAATATATTCATCGAGATTGAATGATGGCGTAAGGATACTTTAGTCTGAATTGACAAACGAGGAAAGCTGAAGCATTTTTCATCATCAATATTTCATAATAGAAAATCTTACCTCTTCACATAGTGCTCTCATTTTTCGTGTACTTGTAAGTGACTGAAGGGAATGACACAAATGAGAGTTATATTAAACTTTCCATGTTCAACAAAATCCTTAGTTGGTTAGTACTTACGATCGTCGTTAGTACACACATACATATACATACATATTTACAATTGATATAATACACAAAATGTTGACGTTACTCCAGACTCTATACTTTTTGAAAATTCTGACAAACTTTTCACTTGGAAGCATTATTATTTTGGCCTATTTCACTTTGTTTTTTCAGAGAAATTTCAATAATCTACTTAATCAAACAACACAACATTGTTCTGATGAAAGTTTGCTATGAA
Source organism: Orchesella bifasciata (assembly GCA_034697805.1). Taxonomy (NCBI): domain Eukaryota; kingdom Metazoa; phylum Arthropoda; class Collembola; order Entomobryomorpha; family Orchesellidae; genus Orchesella; species Orchesella bifasciata. The sequence continues at coordinate 10,162 of JAQGAP010001293.1, read as the reverse complement.
CGAAAGTAGCAATCTACTTCGTGTTTTAAAATACGAAACCAGAAAACTTTACTAATTATAGAGACTGAATGTAATATTGATTTTAAGTTAATAATCCGAGGAAAGGCTTGTCAGAATGCTCAGAGTTTTCATATGCGAAATTCATTATGTGATACATTATTCAGATTTTTAATTTTAGGCCGGAAAAGTTGGCTAACACGATTTTAGTTTTCTTATTTTAAGACATTCCCACAAACATAGTGTACATAATTATATTTAATGAAGCTAACCAGTCCGTTGCTGAAAAAATGGGGTATAAATGTATAATATATTTCATATAAAATATGAAATGAGACATAAACTTTTTGAGATTTTGTGATTCACAGATCGATATTATTTGTTTTGTTTTTTCCTACTCATTAAAGTAAGACATTAAGCCCTACTACGTGCAATTTCTTTTCTAAGAGTTTTCTAACAGCCATCTTATGTGAATATTTGTCTAGTAGCCATCGAATAGATAATTCATGAGAAAATTACTACGGGGAGGGAGTACTATAGATAACCGGCCATATTTGTAACGACGTATAGTAAACCAAGGTAGAGTTGTATTATTTATGCGAATATTTGGCATCAATGGCCGCTGACTGTGCCACTTACCAAGCTCTAAATTGATAGTTGCTAGAACAAAATGAAATTGAACGTTGCGTGCTCAGTGATTGCGATTGGGAAACCAATGTCTGTCAATTGAAATTAAATATTCATGTTCCACCATCGCTGCTTCCGAACTGTTGCATCAGTTTTAAGTATCCGAAAATTGTGATTTACATATCTGCACTTTTCGATTCTCATTAGATTGCCCAATCATTTGAAATGAGTTTCTAATATACTTAAATGCAACATTTAAAGATTGTAACGGTTATTTCAACATGTTATCTTATCAACATTTAAATAAATGAAAACTTATAGGTCCATTACTGCCCGTTACTTTCTGACATTGATGTTTTTATGACACTGGCTGATTATCTGATAGTGATACATTGAGCATGATTTGAAAGGTAACTCAAGTTTGAGTTTTCCTTCTCTGACACAATTCTTCCGCTAGTTTAGTGAATGCTTGTATTCTATTTTAGTAATGCTTACAAGGTGGCCAGGTGGTTAGCATGGAGTTTGGTTCCAAATATAGTATTTGTTTGTGACTACTTTTTCTTATTGCTTTATGATTAATCTTCAAACAGCCCAAAGAGAAATACGTGAAAGCTGTCTGTTCTTTGCTGGACGGGAGTAGGGATTAGATACTTGTAAATTAGGTATGATAATAACTTAAGAGTTTTGCAATACCACCAAAAACACTTATTTCTGACAGCCAACAGAGTAAATGTTTTGGTAACGGTATTTTCGAAGCAAGGTCATTCATCCATTATTATTTCTTAAACTGCGGTGTGTATGAACATATATTAAGCTGTCTTCATAAATTCAGAACTCTGAATTTGAAGTAGATTGAAAATGTTGGCATTCAAGAGTTATCTGACAAGGCGCTTTCACGGAAATAAGCAGTGAATTGATGATTTCCCGTAGGATTACTCATCGATGAGGAAAATGGGGTAAAGTGAATGAGGTTTCCACTTTCATATAGTTTTGTATGGATCAATTTATGAATGGCCCCGAGGGGAAACCCGCATATCGACTTTCCATTAACTTTGGTGTCGGTGAAAGGTAAGTGAAAGGACGGCGCTGGTTCTGGTAGGGCTGGACCAGCACAGCTGGGGCTAGCCAAGTTCCTCAATGTAATAGAGAAAAATGCCCAACATCCTCTTTTGGCATTCCTTTCCTCCCTTCAAGGACCCACTTGGATGTTCCATATAGTGGGTTTCTCTGCGTTTGCGAATGTATCAGTGTATCAAAGTATCATGCCGTAAAAAGCTTTGGTGGTTGTTCTCTCTGTAACATTTTTGTGCTAATGACAGATTGTCCTGTTGATATTAGGGTATCAATCAGAACTGCTTCGATTGGAAAAAGGAGAGATGAAAAGTAAAAGTTTTCCATCTCCCCAAACTTATGTATACATACATGTGGATTCTCGAAAGATAATCTGTTATGTTTGCATTGAAGGCTTGTGTGGATTGTGGGGAAAACCTTGCATTGTGTATAGTTCTCCAAAGAACAAAGAGGGTCTATATGAAATTGTTCAACAAATACTTTACCATCCCAGCAACAAAAGTGAAGAGGAGCCCTCTTGTAATAAATGATAAGCGATCTAAGACTGCATATAGTCTGTTCAGTTTACATTGGAATCTCCCTACTTAACTTTAGTATGTACTTTTTTGTGAAGATGCAAAGACGGGAGTCTCTTCACTTAAATATACAAAACTATACAAAGTGAGCGAGAAATTATATATTTTTGGCAAAAGTTTGCGCAACAGCAGAGTCTACAGCAGTAGCATTGGGATCATCGTCATCAAAATGAATCTTTTAGATTGAGAACGCTGTACTATGACCATGACTATACAGTATGCTGGCGTGCCATCGTCATCATCATGGTCCTCGGAAAGATGTATAGGGCTCCTTGAAGGACTACAACAAGTACGTTATTCCTTGTGACTTATCCACTCATACCCAGTCGTTGTAAGGAAAGTACGTGGTGTGTAGTGCATGAACGCTTTTTCTACTTCTTCAGCAGCAGCAACCAACCACCATATAGGAATATAGGTGATTGTGTGTCATAATGATATTCAGTGAGGATTTGCCCCTTGCCTTTCTTCTATGTGTATAGCCGGAAGGCTCGTCAAAGAGCTGCGGAGAAAAATGGAACCAGTAGACGATTTCGCTATTATTGTACTTTTTACCAAGTGGATGGTTGCTTCTCCAGCACGGCCTACTTTTCTCACAAGGGCTAGAGCCTTATACATGATACCTTCCTACGTAAATGTTTGTTCTACATGGAACACATAAGCACTTTACAAAAGACTCATGGTGAGAGAAAGACAGACGAAAGAGTCAAATTGCGAATAGCAGAGAAAGAATTGAGCGAGCCAACTCCAGTTAAATGCTCTATGCATCTATCTGGCTCCCTTTCCAAGTGCACTATATTTATATATATACATAAAGAAGTGCAAGGAGCCAACAACCAAAATTGGTTCACCAAGCCAGGAGTTCCATTCCAAGTAAGTTTATATAAGTACTTACGCGCCTGCCTCCACCAACTTAACTTTTATAGCTTTTTCTCATATAATAAAATGGATGTAGCACGAAGCCCCATGTTCAACTTTCACATTTTGAATCCATTCTGATAGGAAAATCATAAGAATATGTTATACTTTTGAGATGCTTGTTGCAAGTTGCTCCAGAGCCAGAGCTGCTTTTTACTCTCCTTGTGCTCGTCGCCGCTTTTTACTTTCCTCCTGAGATAATACACATTGCACATTTGCGTGTATAACTTGGAGTGGGAATAGGCTAACGAGTTTGAAGCAATGAGCGAGCAGTGAACGTGGATGGAGTGATATATCTATTTTTTCATAGCATGATTTTTATGTGCACCAGAAACAGCGTTGTGTGTGTGTGAATGGGGTTACAGACAGGCTTGCCATGTCGCTTTCATTCCTAACATACCCCCATCCACATTGATTCCAAATCCTAAGCCAAGTAAAACTCCAATGTAAGAAAGTAGGACAGAAAGGAGTTGGGGCTCACTTGGATTCCTCTGCTCACTCTACGTGGAAAAGCATGGGAGAATGTAAACAGCAAAAGGACCTAGCGTGCGGGTGTGTTATATATTATGTTATACCAAAAGGAAGGACTACCATGAGTGGCATACTGGTTTCATACGACTGCCGAAATGTCTAAAATGTATGAGGATTTTACGTGCGCGCAATACATAATCGACTCCCATACAAAACACATTCTTACAATGAGCTTGCTAAAATTACTTATTCCGTTTCAAACCCCTCTTTTTATATGTTAAGAAGGTGTAGCATTCTTTAAACTTGTAATTTTTGCAAAAAGGAAGAAAAAGAACTAACGCTAGAAATGTGTACGTACATATGTTAGGGACTGTACTAAAAGGGTAAATGGCTAATCTCAATTTTGTTTTTTTATAAGAAACGCATATTACTATATATATGAATATACATAATAAAAGTTATGCTCTTGGATTGCATGTATGGTACACAGTATCCATACTTGCATATTTTCTTTTTCATGCAGCCTTGGTACATATTTTGGTATGTTTAGGTCCATTATTTTTTTATGTTATTGGGAGCCCAACGCCCTTCAGAAAGGAGAAAGTTGAACCTCCTCTTTTATATACTTTGCTTCAAACCTATCACGATCCCATTCCATGCCACCACAAAATCCGTTTCTCTTCATGCGAGAGCCAAATATATCACTATTTTTTTAAACACATGAATGCACTTTGAAGTGCTTTTGGAGATGTACTAGTTTAAAAATTTGGGCAAAAAACTCTATAGTGTGTTTAGAAAGTCACAACTACATCGTCACGAGCCAGCAAGCAAAAAAATAGTTGAATGTGGTGTGTTCAGTTCAGGTATTACATTTGATATTGTATACTTTCTATTGAAGCGCACATTCGGAGAAAATGATAACATTATTATGCACTCTTTTCTTTTGAGCAGGTATGGGTGTTCCTTTCTCCTCAATTTACCTACCTGCTCCTTCACTTTGTACTTGGGTGATGATGATAATGATAGCAGACCTGTAAATTTTCTGTTTGACATGAAATGGCAAAGAAAGCCACAGTAAAGGAAATAAGTGCTATTAATGTTTATCATCGTATAGAATGAGCTGACTCTTCTTTTCACACATTTCTTTTGGTGAAAGAGTGGAAAGAAAGCACTTAATTCATCTCAACACTCTCCCCTAATGAAATCATGAGAATGAAAGTTTCAATTCTCTGCTAAAAGAATCCCAATTTTTATTAGAGCTTTATTTCAAAGGTAAAGCCTGTTTGTGTAACTTACATTCACTGAAAAAGCGAAACCAAGCTAAAAGGATTTTAGACAGATTTTATTTTTTCAGTAACTCTCTACTACATACACAGCCTCTGCAAAAGAGACGGAAGTGTGCATAAGTAGAAAAGTAATTGCAAACGATGTTACAAAAGCCAGCTTAGCTTAAAACGTAATTGTAATTTTCTGCAATTACGTCTTTCATCTTCCTTCCAGCTGTCATACATGTACATAAATGGTTCGGTTGTGTGATAGAGAAAGAGGTTTTTTCACAATGAAATTAATGACTAAACAAAATTGGACGAAACAACAATGACCCGAGAACAGCGTAACATACGGTTATGTACGGTGAAAGGAGTAGCAAGTAATTGAAGATTTAATAGGGTAGACCAGGATGCGGAGTGGTTGGTTTCCAGCACCAGCCATCATATAACTTTGTGTAATGCCACGACAATAATTTGAAGTTATGATCATACACACTACGTGAATGTATGTTGTTCCGCTCGAAAAGATGAAAGTGTAACGGTAGCATACAGAGTAAAGTACACACTAACCACAGATATGTAGAGTAAATGTGCACAAAATTTGCCAAGGAAGCCACACGCTGCCTGAAACACTTACTTACGCAATCATAATCTCCTGATATGCACATAACGGGTTGTTTGAATACATCCGGAATATAGTAAGCAAATAAGGACTATGAATGTTAAAGCATGTTGATGTAAGCATGTATTAATTACGTGCTGAACTGAACCCAAGAATTGATTCGTTAACGGGAAAGAGACACATGTTAACGAGACAGAGGAAAACGTTTCTTTTTCAACGGTCCGCTGTAAATTCAAACAAATCGCAGTTGCTTTTGAGAGAAAGTAAACAACACTTACAGTAGCAAACATCACTTGGAGTCAAGTGACTCCGATACATCGCACAGGTATAACAGACGCAGATAAAATGTTGGTTTATTTGAAAGGGCTCTAACATCCATGTGGTCGCTATTTGCAAGCCAAAAGCAACATGAAAGAATTGATTAAACAATGCTTCCGTAATAAGAACAGAGAGTCGAGACTGTCGAGAGTCCCATGATGCTACCGCACGGTAACATTCATGAACGATGAACCGGTATATAGCAGTATGCATGAATTAGTCCCAAGTCATGTTCCTTTCTCCACTTACACGCTGTAATTTTTGCTCAGTGACAATCTCTCCGCTTCCTTCTCGGAATGAATGCGAGGAAAGCTGTTTGCTCGTGGTTTCTGCAAACGTTGTGACAAGGCTGCTGCTGCTGCTGCTGCTGAGACAGCAGGATCATAATTGACTTATTGTTGAATTGCTTTGAAGCGGAATTATCTACGCGTTCTTGCTATTCCAATCAATTACTTGTGCAATGGTATGACATATCTATTTCCGCTCACCGGATGGATGACATTTTCAGAACTGGTATGTTCTCCGGAAGAATACAACGGTGATGTTTTAACTGAATTTCCAGTATACAGTATATTTTTCTCTGGCATTGACTGGGATTGACAATTGAAAATTTATGTTACTGCACTGTCAGAATGTACACAGCAATGAACAGTGTCCATCAACTGTCTTTTAAGATTAATAAGCAGATTTGAAAAGCAATATGAATGCAAACGAATACATGTCTTGTTGTGTACAAAGGGGGAACGGAATTCATATTTCCACGAAGACGAAGTTGTTTTTAAGATAGTTTTTTATCGACTTTTCACTATTTTTGTATTCGAAACTGTTTCTAAATGTTAATTTTTACTTTTCAACTCCATTATTTACAATGACAAAATTATACAACGAACGAATCCATTTCCAATGCACAAGTTAGTTTTGCACTCTATCATATATCTGATTGTACAATTTGGAGGCTTTCAGATGCATTGCATATTTTATACTTCATCCTGGAAGCTGACATTTGAACCGTCAACGTCAATTCCACCAGCACTACCATTTAACTAAATAACAAAGTCAGAACACTTTCTTGCATCAACTTTTCATCTTGTGAAATTCTATCTCTTCAAATAAAGATTGAAAAGGGCAAATGAGTGAAGTATATAAGCATCTTTATTACCAAAAGTTGGCCACATAATGTCTTCAATACAGCACATAATAGGTTAGGTTTAATGTAACCCGAAACCTAGCATACTTTTCAATGTTCAAAGGCGTCTAGTAAGAATGATGCTGAATCGTTACACAAAGGACTTTCCCTATCTTATCTCTTTTTCTCCATCAAGAGAGTCTAACCTGATATATATCTTATAAGTACAAAAAGATAATCTGGGATGACGTTTCGTATGAAAAGATGGTTATGATATATAAAATCTGATCCTTTATTTCCGAGACTAACTATATGCACTTTGTCCATTATTGTATTAAAAAGGTTCTTATTTATTGGGATGTAAGTTTCATTCGAATAAAAATAAGCAAGATAGTATATGTGAGTGAGAGAAAACTATTTATTCTTGAAAATGTACCATTCATTTGAGCTACCCACCTTAAATGTAGACATATACCTTACTGGAAGAGTGGTGAACAGGATGTCTTAAAAAACGAAAGCACAATCTTGCTCAAGCCTGGTAGGATCAATGTTGGATAACATACAAAAACGGGGATTCCGCTCCGGAATTAATGCTCGCTTCATTCTGGATGAAAAGACGACGGCTTTTGTGACACACTGATCCCTGTTGTACTTCCGCACTTATGCCCCATATTAAATAATTCTGGTGTGCTAATGCTTATATTTCAGTAAGAAGAAAGGGGTCTCGTTATATTTCATTCGTGTCCCTCGCTTTGTATTTCTGATCCTGACACATCATCCGCTACTTATTACCTCCACCCGCAGCACAGCATCACAAAAAACCGTCAGCATCCTTCCTGCTGTAAAATTGTGTGAACAAACTTTCTCTGCTAAATGGTAATCTTTCTTTCCTATGAGTCACAATCACAATGGTTGTGCAGTTGGCAAGCTTTATTTGGGAGCTTTCACCGTATCAAACAAAATATCTGTATAGCCAACAGCAGCATTACAGCTTAATCGATGAACATTATGGTTACTTTTAAACATGTAATCTAAGTAAAAGTTGTCCATATAGGCTAAGTCCACAAATGCCTTTTCCGGTTAAATCGTAAAGCTTTACCAGTAGTGGTGGTATACTAATATTTATATAATTATTATTTTGTAAACATAAAAAGTTTCCGACCCCAACTCAAAGAGATTTGGGGTGGATACAAATGAATTGGTATGTTTCAAAACTTTCCATGATTATTAATTTGTTGCATGAAGTAACATCTGTTTCAGAATTAAACTAACTTTACTTAAAATCGGACTGGTTAGCTGTTCCATGAAGTTATGTTTCCCCATATAATACGTTTTATAGATTCATTGCAATAAAGACATGAACTTTTCTCTTTGGAGAAAGTTCCATTATATGCAGAAATGGCAGATACACTATTGTTTGGGAATGCCGTCTTTTCTAAGACATAGTGCGTACTATACCTTCATGATCCAAGCTGGCTTGTAGATAAGCGAGTAAATATTGACTTACCTCATCAGTGACTGCATTGGCTTGTATCTGAAGCTCCTCGAGCTCAGATTTTGGGACTGGGGGCTCTATTGGTGGTGGTGGAGGCATGTTGAACTGTTACTAAAACCTGTCACCCAAAAGCAAATAAACACACTCAGTTCAGTCTTGATTTTTATCGATGGAATCTCTACAGGATGTTGGTTTGTGTGTATAATGAGACAGGAAATAAGATTTTAATTTGACTACATTGAGCCGACTGCCTTCTAAAACTAAATTTATGCTTTGCTAATATTTTGAAAATAAATCAGGTCTGCTAAAAATAAAAGACACTTTTAGTTTTGTCTCTCTGCGTAAACGTACAATGCTTCAAAATGCTTCTAACGTATGATCATTGCACAGCTATTGCTACATAAATGTTTTTATGACTTAATAAAATTGTATATCCATCATTGCCGTAAGCCTATAAAACATGATAGGCGTGTATAGATCAAACTAATATGAATGTCATAAATGCATTTTCAACGACTGACTCGTCGACTCGACCATCCCGATGTTCGAAGCCCAGTCATAAATAATTCAGTCAACAATAATAGTATGTACATATGTATCCGTCTGTTAGTTGACTGTAATAGCGATATTAATAATTTCACTAAGTATATGATGCCGTTTTATTGCTGAACATAAAGTCGGTATAGTTCGTACTATCCAATTACAATTATTACAATGTTACTCGCACTAATTTGCAGATTTTGCAACATTTCTTACTGAGAAAGCAAAGTGTAGCAATGTTGTATGGAAGCTTTCTTCCTAAGCACCAACTTCTCATGCACACCCATGCAATACATGCACCACTTTTGTAAATATTATATAGACTGCGCTGGAAAAGATTACGATAAGAAATGAGGTATTTGGATTGCGTGTGAAAGTAAACCTAGCCCTTTTTTGTGAGTTCCAGCTCCTTAGCAGCTGCAGGCTATGCACTATGGATTGTTACTCGTTTGCCCTCGAATCATATATAACCTTACTCTTTTCTTTTATTCAATACGTAGCATGTGAAACAATTTGTGTGTCGAAATGTGTCTAAAGTGTCAGTTTTAGGTGACGTGCACCTTAGGCATTATTAACATCTAGTAACGCCGTATCTTATGACATGGTTAAAAATTGTAGTATGTTTAGGCTTCGAGATCACATCACAATACTTGTCAGTCATTGATAATTTTAGACAATAATAATAATAATTTCCTAGAGGTGGCAACATGAAATCGATCGAAAATGTAGCTTCAAGGGTTGAGTATTGAGTAATGTAATGTAATGCTGCATTATTTTCATACAACATGTAAACATAATCTTCAATCTCTTTATGTCAACTCATATCAATCATATTATTAAAAATCCTATTGATTTAAGTAAGTATGCAGATGTAACATTGATAATAGTATCCCAAATGTTAAAGGTTAAAAATTGAAAAACTAGTATTTTATGCAATTTCATTTACCAGTTTTATGATCTATATTATGTTTGCTTTATCTAATATGCCGAAGTAGCAAGTAAAGTTTTAAAGTGCCCCAACAAATAAAGTACACATTTATAAGCTATAGGGACGCTAAGAAGATATTTGGTATTTATATTCTCATTGTAAACACATGAGAAACATGGTGAAAGTCTCAGCTTACCCCTTAAAACTCC
>JAQGAP010001292.1:0-21238 GCA_034697805.1 Orchesella bifasciata | reverse complement strand
AAAATTGGTGGCTATCAATTCGCAAGATTTGGAGGAAACTGTAAAAACATGGCAACAATGATTCACGAGCTGGGACACACAATCTGTCTTGGACATGAGCATCAACGTGCTGATAGGGATGACTACATAAATTTTCGGAATTGTAGCCGACCTCCAAAAAAGCTGTTGAAAACAAGGCACGCTGGAATATACGATTTTGCAAGTCAAATGCACTACCAATGTAATTGGTGTGGTGGAGGTTGGGCTCTTGAAAGCGGAATAAATAGGTGTGGGCCGGATTTTACACATGGACTCAGTATCTTGGACGTGGACACTATAAACGCGTTATATAATTGCCAAGGTATTACTTCAAGCCACTTTTTTAAATTTTTTTTTTCAATTTTTTTTAAACAAAACCTGTTTTTAGGTTGCCAACGTCACAGATGGATTCCATTAAAGTCGCTTACTCACGCTGATAAAGCGAACATGTATAACTTTGGTTATGAATCCAGGAACGGCTCACCATTATACGTTTGTCGTGCTGTAATCAGATGGCAAGTAACTCCAGGGGTCTTTGATGAAGCTAGAAAGTCTTGTAACGTTACCATCGATTTCACTTCCTTCAACGTAGATAGTTATGTTGAAATTCTAACAATTCCTGGTGGCCCCAATGCGCAGTGCAGCAAATACAAGTCGGTGAAAAGGACAGATGCACTTTATGAGGATTTTGTTCAGGTTGGGTCTACCTACGGTGATTCCAGCCCTACAATGCATGTTGCATTCGCAACGAGGAACGAGAGTCATGCAATAGTCAATAAAGCTGTTGGAAAGATTCTCTATGTTCCACATGAAAAGAGATATTGGTCACAAGCTGAGCTGCGAATTGGATCTGAAACTTATACCACAAATGATTATGAAGTTTTAACTTGCAGTTTGGATAAAGAGTGTATGGCTGAGCAGTCATTTTATTCTACTCAGAAATCTGGTTTGTGTAATTCTTGAAAATTATGCTATCTATAAACTATGATGAAAATTTATTACAATGTTTACTCTTCAATTCCAAATTTAAATTTATAAGCATTCGGTCAAGTGTTTCAATAAAAATAAAATAACTCAACTATTCATTATCCTCCAAAATTACAGCGTTGCTGTTCGGAAACTTGATGGTATGAATAAACCTTCGACTTCTGTATGAACTGACGCAATTTCATTCAATATCGCAGAAATATTTGATTGTAGCATGATTATTTCACCAAATATTTCAATCAAGTTACATTATAAGAAAATCACTTAACAACAGATAAATATTCATTTATTGGTAAAGAATCCCATTTTATCAACAAACAGAACAAGCTACGTAATTTGAACTGCAATTGTACATTCTTTGCAGTTTTATGATGTCACTTTGTTGAAGCTCTTCCGGATCTTCAATATATTCTCCCATCTGAAATGAAAAGATCTATGTTAAAAACTTAATGAAGGAAATAGCACGTCCTGAAAATCGCGTCTTGCTTCCACCTTTGTCAACATAGTCGGCTTCCCATTCCCACTGAATGCATAAGAATCATAGTGCATGATACTCTTCGTATTGTACGTGACATTGTATGTTGACACTTCCTTGTAGGTGTATTTCCTAAAGTTATGTTCCTTTCCTGTAATCCGGTCAAAACCACACTTTGCATTTATTCACTTACAATATAAAAATGTTAGCGTGTATTTACCTACCTGGAATGACATTTTTCAAGTATATGTTGATATAGTCATCTCTATCTGGTCGACATTGCTCGTGGCGAAATCCTAATCATACGTGGGTGTAATAAAATACCTAACTGTAACAATTAGATGTTTTTTAAAAAAATTTGTACGCACCCAATGCGTGTATCATCTCATGCATGATTGTTCCCACTGTCATGCAGCCATTGTCCAAGCTGATGTTCTAGCAAATTATAAAGTTTTATGAGAAATCTTCAAATTACGTTTTAAGAGCATTGTATAAGATTTTTACTTGTGCTCTTGAGTAGACTTTTCCGGTGTATGACCAACAACCTTCCCCAGTTTTCATGACGTGGAGGTAAGTCCCTTCGTAATCTGAAGGATCTTCGTCTTTGCCCCAGATAGCAAAATCAACACAGGGAATTACCTGCGACAGTCTGTATGCAGCGTTATTAATGAGTGTGCGTTGTTTGTCAGCTATTTCATTTGGACAATGCAGACAGAAATCCCATTCATATAAATTTTAGTTAAATATCAAGAATTTTTTTAGAAAGTTAAATCATCTTTAATTACTGTATTCTGGGCCGATATAAATGTAAAATTCTTCCCATCTCGCTCTTTTTGAAATTATTCCATTTTTCATAGTCGGAGAATCAAATTCATCGGATGAGCAGGGTTCACGTTTGAGTCCGGTACGAAACGAAGCCTCCAGTTGTCTTGCTAGAATAATAAAAGTAAGTGGACTGAGAAACGTAGCTGAACGCCCAAATTAACGACATTTTATGTGTTTGTGAATGAAATTTAATGTGATTATGATCATTTAATGCGATTTTGATCAGTTAATGGATTATTTATCCGAACAATGGGATTTTTCGAATTTACGCGCTTAAAACTCTATGAATTTGAAAATTTAAATTAAAACTATTGTGACAATTCGATTCAGCATGTCAAACTACCCCTGTATACTCATTTTCAGCGAAATTGGATGACTTTTTGTATTTGCGCGCGCATAACTTTCAAAGCGCGCGACCGATTTCGCTGAAAAGTATTCAGTGCCATGTCCATGAGGAGTAGTACCTATGTGCCAAATTTGATTTGAATCGGTTAATGTATGTGGTCAGGAGAGTGCTAACGGACGGACAGACAGACAGACAGACGACTCAGTAGAATTATAACTTGCTGAATGCATTCAGCTACGTAATAAATCTAAACATTATCATATTGGAAATGAAAATATAATGTTAACATCTTACTGATTGCCCGGTCCTCTGGTTGTGGCTTCTTTGGAGCAACATATTTTGTTTTCACTGCTGCACTTTCTACCACTTCAAACATTTGCAAAAAGAAGGTAGCCAACAAAGGAAAGATAAGTTTCATTTCGCTTCCTTACGGAGGGTAATGTGCAACTGAAACAAGATCCACTGCTTTGTTACAATTTCGTTGTGCAGAAATTTTTGCAATTGAATAGTTTATATATCGCTGATGGTGTTTCTGTTTGTTCTGGTTCAGCAATTTATCTTGGCCTAGGAGCAATTAACTGCAGAGCAGAAAACATTGGAAAAAATTGCAGACCGCAGCACACCTTTTTGTACGGAGAGCATTTAACTTTCAGAAAGGTGTACATCAAAAAACACATTGGTTCGAGGTTGGATTGATTTATTGCTTACGAAACTCTGGTTGTAAGCAATGCAACTTTATTGAAACTTACACAAAAATGTTATCACTTTTTACAAACGAGCAAAGCCAATTTCATATTTTAGTTATTTTTGGCGATAATTTATGTGAAGATTCTAATTGTAGGAATTACGTTTCACTTACACAGGTGGCTGTAACAGTTGCAACACTTCTCAAATAATGAGAATGAATTATTATTAAAGAACGTCAAGGTTGCTTAGCTATACATTTTATAAACTATTTGATAATACTAACTCAATTACGTTTCTGTAGTAGGACCGTGGTGCACTTTGAAACGTAGATATGGAATGTTATATTGCATACAAACAGAATAAATTAATTTTACCGTGCATGTTCCTCCTCAACCTAGTTTTTGGTGAGGAATACAAGTGTTATGAACATCAGAAGAGTTTCTAGCATGCTAAAGTTATAATTAACCAAGTTATCAAAAACGAGCTTTGTTTTATTATTAGTATTCTCATTCGTGAAATCCTATTAGACGAAAATTGCCAACACCATTCATGCATTCTTTTTCTACAATCTTGGTTTCAATTTTCCTAGTAAATTTTGGATGGAAAACTTTTAAATGACAACACCACGAATACAACAAAATTTAAGAAGTGCAATTTAGTAAGCGGTTGGGACAGAATTTTCTACTAATCATACGTAGTTCCATTATGACTAGAAACCGCAACGATATCTGGAAACTACCGCACATTGTGCACTACAACGAACATTAATTTTGCCTAACTGTCATTTAACTCTAGTTTATTGCATGCAGATTGTTCGTGTTTGCTGTAGAAATGAATTTAAAAAAAATAATACTGCAAAAGCGGCATATTAAGTAGTTTCGGAAATTTGTAAAAATTGCTGTAATCTTGCATTTTCCTGTTATTATAGCAGCAGTTACAAATTCAAAATTTTGTTATGACTGGCAATAGCAAGGAATCATTCGTAGATTTAAAAAGTCAAATTTGGGCCACCTAAACCACCCAAATTGAGAACTCGATAGGAAATTTTTATACAAACGCGGTCTTTTATTCCAATTACATATCATTACTTGACCAAATAATGTTATTTGCAACAATTTACAAATTTCCGCACAAAAACAATTTGGTCTTTGTTATTACGCTTGGTGGAATAATAACTAGAAATATCCAAGTGCGGATAAAATGACTTCATAATCTAGTGTATGATGAATGATTTATGTATGTCTATTGAAAAATTGTGAGCACGGCGTACCATTAATTCCATATACATATAAACATTTTATATACTTGCGCCGGTTCTTCGTTAAGTAGGAAATGCAAAACTAATAGTCATCAACACGGTGTCTTGTGTGTTAAACATAATTATAGACCAGAAGCGGGCTTTAAATTTTGTTGTTATGGGTCCTATACCTTCCACTGGAAATCCAATAGGACGAAATGTAGCCAAAACTCTTCGTTGATATCTGTTTCCACTTCCCTTAGTTTTCATTTCCCTTATCATAGCTTCACTATTTTCAAACGGAATAATTGCAAAGGGTAAAATTATGGTGACTATTATAAATGTGAGAATTGCTATAAATGGTGCAAGCCAGTATGCTGTAGTAGGTAAGAATTTCCACCCAACCAGAGTTCCAGTGAGGCCAAATACCGCCATGAATTGACCGCCGTGTATTGCCACAAATACCAGCTTGGCCACCATGTCGTTGAATGGGTTATGAATGGCTTGCAGCTGCTTATATTTCTGAATGGCTGATTTAATATCAGTTTTGCACTCTTTCCGGATGTAAGCCACCAGCGAGCCAGCCGCTGCTGCGATGAGGATCATGTTTGTGAACACATAACGAAATGTTCGGCATCCTTCAATAGCACAAATTCCAAGAAGAGCACTGCTCAAGATGCTGAGAATGATGTGAATTTGAGGGCTACGCTCGCAAATGGGAAACATTTGCCTTAAAACTATTGCAAAACAATCTTGTTGTGCAAAATACATGGTGGGTCCGACTAATAGCGCTCCGAAGGTGAACGCTAGAATCCAAACTGATAAAATAACTCCTAGTTTGTCCCCCTCACCAGTTTTAACAATCCTTATGATTTCTTAATTTTAAAGAACGGGAAATTAAAAAAAAAAAGGTTAAAAAAATTTTATGATTGTGTTTAAATGTGTGACTTCATTTACCTTTTTTGACATCCTGCAAGACACCTCCAAGTGATAAGTTGTGATGGTCAAAAACTACGGGTTGAAATTGAGCAAGGAACTTAAGTACCAGCTCATAGTAATCAATGAGGTTGGCTATATGTTGGTACGCAACTAAATTTAATCCAATATGAAGTAGACATGGCATGAACACCAACAAGGTGAAAAAGAGTTCGTCAGTGCGAATCGAGTTTGGATCAAAAACTCCTTTCCCAATGACAATATAGAAACACACCCACGGCCAAAAGATTCCAGATACAAAAATGGTAATGGAGTTTGAAACCGTTAGAATGCTACATAATGATGAGTACGATTGCCAGCTGTTGGAATTGAAATCCCATCTGAAAAAGTATTTCGTGCAAAAACATATGTCGGATATATATTGGTTGAGAACCGGAGCACGGAGACTTCGGTTAGATATCATCGTGAAATGTGATTGTGTGCGTGGGTGAGTCAGTTTAGATGTGGATGGTAGAAAAGTTCTAAACTGGACGGCTGTAAAAGTGTTTTTGAGGCAAGTTCTTTACGACATTCGTCAGGAATCAACATGGTATTTTGGAATTAAAATAGTATGTAGGGTGTATTTGCAAAAATTGATGTAGTTTAAGTTATTTGCTAGTTTGCCAAAACTGCTTTCCATTTTTGTCCAATTTTATAATTTTTGTTGTAATTTACGACGGGTAGGGTAGTTTTCTGTCTTTGTCAAACTGTTAACATTCCGAAATGTTACTGTAATTTGTCCTTGGGCGTTTATAAAGCTACATCAACAGAATTATGAAGAAATAAAGAGCCCAAGTTGTTGAAAGAAAACACATTCCTTTATTTTAGGTAGGACATAATAATCATATTTGCTTCAACATTTGCCCCAAAAACAAATTTAGTTGTGCGTCGCAGTAAAGATAGAAGAAAATGTAAATTTAATAGTAACTATTCCTAATAATTTTAATACTGTGTATTTTAATACAGCATTTACGACCAAATCAACCGCTCATTTAGTACTGGTGGCCTTATTTTAGAAATTGCACATTACTTTAAGTAAATGAAAATATGCCACCATCATTTCCCAAACGAATTATCTTTAAACGTTGAACATTAAAATTATCTAATTTCAAAATAAACGTATGTACTTAATGTTACAGCATAGTATTTACATTTTCTAAAAACATTATTGTAAGTTGTCAGCAACAAATATAAATAGTTTCAAGCAGAGACCAAAATCATTTGAGCTGAGAGTTCTAACCCATTATTTATTAGATTGAGCGGCATTACTTCATCCAGAAAAGTAACCAAACCCAATTTAATTTTAATTGTTGGACAAGACCTGTACAAACTTTCTTTCCATTTATATCCAAATCCCGATTTGTGAACAAATGCTTCCAAGCAGTTTTGCTTTGTCAATTGTTCAAGAATTCTCTTGGACGTGCTATAAACTTGTACTAATCCACCAACACCAACGATAAAACCTAAAGCCGTACTAATGGCCATATTTAAGCAGAACAATAACAGTATGACATTTTTCTGTGACCACTGTAACTTGACTAATCCAGTTACCCCAAAAGACATCAGAATAGTGGTTGTAAGCAAAGCGATAGTAAGTGCTGTTGCGAGAATTTCGTTCATTGTGTTGCTCAGGATTTGAATTTTTCGATAGCACAGCGTTGCCTTCCAGCAATTGGAGTAGCTACATGTATGGTAAAATCTATAAAAATTATATTTTTTTCATTTTTAGTGATCTGGCTATTTACTTGAAATGTGATGCGCAATATAAATTTACTTACGAGAATAAATGAGAGCGCAAACTTATAGTGCAAAGAATGTGAAGCCCAGACACGGAAAAAACCAGCATTTTAAAACCAATCAAACATATCCAGAAGTTTGCAGCGAGAATTGTCAGTTTGATAAGAAATTGCAGTATTGTTCCAAGTATCCCAGTTTCCTTGTAATATCGTATATTTTGTGGTGCACATTCCCCCAAAATCCAATAACCAGCTAGGGAACTATTACATGGCATGGAGAAATGGACTCCGAAAACAAAAATAGGTCCAATATGACCCAATAATATTTGCACCAGGCGTGCAAATATGACATTCATTTTCTCAAACATGGTTATCTGTTCTCGTTCTCGTTTGTGCTGAAGTAGACCATTGATAAAGAGAACCATTTCTGTCGAATGAGTTTGGCATACTTTCATGTAATAGTTTTGGCACAATAGGATTACTGCAACAAACCCAATCAAAAGTTTTGACACGATGGGATCAAATGTGTGGTTTTTCTCTTTGTTAGAACTTAAAAAACCGAATGCTACTTGCAATGTAACAGTAACGGTGAGAATATAGTTCAGCCAGTAATTCCAGGTCACTCTACGCAACTTCCTCGTGTCCAAAACAACTTCCATTAGATTTAGCTTTGAATTCCACTCAATGGGCAAAGATTTTGTTGCAGCCGCTCCGTTGTAGAGTGATTTGAAAAGTTGAATATTTTCAAGCAGCATTATGTTAAATTCAGGGGCTCTCGGATAATCAGTCTCTGTTTTTTCTTCAGTGACAAATAGCTTTAATATTAAACCAAAACTGTCCACTGTGAACGTAAAAGCCCAACTGGCAGAATATTTGTTTGCCAGGACGACTGAAAATAACTTTTCAATTCAGAAATTAAATTAGTTTTAGTGAAACTTCTTGTCCAATTTCTTTGGTTGTAGGTATAATAAACCCGACAAATCGAGACGTAGCCATGTACCTTTAGACAATTTTATGACGTATTTTGTGACTTGGGAATCATAAATGGAATCTTCTATAAACTATCTTTCATTTGATGCATCGCAACCCACGTGTATCATTTGTGCGTGACCTTTGACCTTGTTCGACTACCCGACTGCATATTTATAAGCGATAGCTTTCGAATGATATATCACAAGCCATGTTAGTCATTCTAAACAATTAATCGTGATTTTCGAACCTGTTCGGAAGTTCTGATTTGATAGGCAATGCATATTTATAATCAACACTGCAGTAGCTTTCGATTGATATATCACAAGCTATATGTGACGCTTATAATATTGGTTTAGCTTATCAGTTGACCTTGTTTCCGTGACCCCAGATAACCCATCTTCGATCTTAGCCTCCGCTTTGACCTTAGCTATCGACTGGTGAAATCAGAATTTCAAAAAGTCAAGCGGTTCGAAAGTTATCGTGTTAACAGACAGACGACGACGACGCGATACAAGGTCTTCTCATTATGTACCTAAAGGTACATAATAACATGAAACTAACGAATTCGATTAAAATAAAATCGCATTGCACAACGACAATTACCAATATTCTCTTAGCATTAACACAGTCGACAGTAGTTAAACTTTGTTCCTACAGTTTCCTAATATAAATGGCAGCTATAAAAGTATAATTTTTGTTCTATTTATGGTATAACTCTGTATCGCGTCGTCTGTCTGGGGGCAAGAAAACTTTCGAACCGCTTGACTTTTTTAATCCTGATTTCACCCATCGATAGCTTAGGTCAAAGCGGAGGATGAGTTCCAAGATGAGTTATCTGGGGTCACGGGAACAAGGTCAACTGATAAGCTAAACCATTATGATAAGCATCACATATAGCTTGTGATATATTATTCGAAAGCTACTGCTGCGCTGATTATTAATATTCATTTTCGATTTAAATCAGACCTTCCGAACAGGTCGAATGACCAACATGGCTTGTGATATATCATTCAAAAGCTACTGCAGCGCTGATTATAAATGTGCATTTTTAATTTAAATCAGACCTTTCCAACAGGTTCGAAAATCACGATTAAGTGTTTCGAATGACCAACATGGCTTGTGATATATCATTCAAAAGCTACTGCTGTGCTGCTTTTAAATATGCAGTCGGGCAGTCAAACCAGGTCAAAGGTCACGCACAAGTAACACTTGGGTTGTGATGTATTAAATGAAAGATAGTTTACAGAAGATTTCATTTATGATTCTCAAGTCACAAATTACGTAATTATATTGTCTAAAGGTACATCTTTACGTCTCGATTTGTCGGGTTTATTATTTATTATTCGAAGACTTGTTTTTCCATGGTAGCCTATGTAGCAATAAAGTGAAAATCCAAAACCTGTTTATATAAAACAAAAATTTGAATTTGCCATCCATATTCCAAAAATAATATTTCAAAAATAACATAAAAGCAATTGGATTACCAACCATGCATATTTTATGTTTTGAAGGTATACCAAATTGCCCATTTTTTTGTTCCAACAAAATATATCGGCCTGTGTAAGAACAGCCCAAGTACTTGGAATAGTCAGAAGCCACAATTTTCTTATGAAAAAATTCTTAAAATGGAGTAGTAATGATTGCTATAAAAAACTTTAATTAACATCGTGAATTCGTTCGATTTTTATTTTTAAAGACTTTTACTTAGAATAAAATATTTTAACATACATACACATCCCCCAAGCCCATATACTTAGTATCAAGCTGGTTGACTGAAACTATAGTGGACTTCAAACAAGCTAATTGGAACATTTTGCGCGTGGCAAAACCACTTTGAATGTTTGTCCAATTTTAATTTTTTTTAAATAATTTACGACGGGCAGGAATACATGTTTTTGGCGAACTGGTTACATTCCAAAATGTCACTGTACTTTGTGCTTGGGAGTTTATAAAGCTACATCGAAAAAATTATGAAGAACTAATGACCATAAGTTTTCGAAAGAACACATATTCCTTTATTGTAGATAACACATTATAAAAATTATATGGTTCAACAAATACCCCAAAAACAAATTGAGTTGTTCGTCGCAGTAAAGATAGGGGAAAATGTATTAAATTTAATAGTGATTATTTACAGATGATTCTAATACTGTGTACTTAAATAAAACATTTACGACAAAATCAACTTTAGTACTACTGGCTTTATTCTAGAAATTGCACATTACCTTTATCTCATTAAATTACATTAATACATTAAATTTATCTCATTAAATTACATAAATACATTAAATTTATCTCATTTAATATTAACTGTATGTGGTTAGTATTAGAGCATATTATTAGCATTTTGTAAAGACATTATTGTACATTGTCAGCAACAAATAAGAATAGTTTCAAGCAGAGACCAAAAGCATTTGAGCTGAGAGTGCTAGCCCATTATTTATGAGATTGAGCGGCATAATTTCATCCAGGAAATTGATCGAGCCCACTTTAACTTTAATAGGT
The DNA here is from genome assembly GCA_034697805.1 of Orchesella bifasciata. Lineage (NCBI taxonomy): Eukaryota > Metazoa > Arthropoda > Collembola > Entomobryomorpha > Orchesellidae > Orchesella > Orchesella bifasciata. The sequence continues at coordinate 10,475 of JAQGAP010001292.1, read as the reverse complement.
GAACAAGATTTGTAAAATCTTAGCTTCCACTTATATTCAAAACCCGATTTGTGAACATATGCTTCCAAACTGTTTTGCCTTGTCAATTGTTCAAGAATTCTCTTGGACGTGCTATAAACTTGCACTAATCCACCAACACCAACGATAAAACCTAAAACCGTATTAATTGCCATATTTAAGCAGAGCATTAACAACATGGCATATTTATTCGACCACGGCAGCTTGACTAATCCAGTTACGCTAAAAGACATCAAAATGGTTGTTGTAAGTATGGCAGTAGTTAGTGCGGTTGCAAGAATATCGTTCATCGTGTTTGCAAGAATTTGAATTTTTCTGTAGCTCAGCGTTGTCTTCCAACAATTGGAGTAGTTACATGTTTGATAGAACCTTTTAAAAATTCCAATTCATATTTAAATGATAAAGTCCTTTACATATAGGAGTTTGAATTTAAACAAAGTTACTTACGAGCATAAATGAGATCGCAAACTTATGGTGCAAAGAATGTGTAGTCCAGCCACTGAAAAAACAACTATTTTAAAACCAATCATCCATATCCAGCAGTTTGCAACGAGAGTTGTCAGTTTGAGCAAACTTTGCAGTATTTCTCCAAGTATCCCAGTTTCCTTGTAAAATCGTATATGCTGTGGTGCACATTCCCCCAGCATCCAATAACCAGCTAGGGAACTATTACACGGCATAAAGAAATGAAATCCGAAAACATAAATTTGTGCCATATGTCCTAATGTTATTTGCAGAAGGCGAGCAAAAATTATGTTCAATTTCTCCAATATATTATTTTGCATTCCTGTAGTTTCTTCTCTGTGCTGAAGTAGGCCATTGATAAAGAGAACGATTTCAGTCGAATGAGTTTGGCAAACTTTCATGTAATAGCTCTGCGACAACAAAAGTACTGCAGCAAATCCAACCAAAAGTTTTGACATTGTGGAATCCATCATGTGGTTTTGTTTTTCGTTAGAATTAAAAAATCCGAATGCTATCTGTAAAAGAATAACTACTGTGAGAATATTATGCAGCCAATAATTCCAGGTAACTCTTCGCAACATTTTCGTGTCCACAATAACTTCCAATAAATTTAACTTCAAATTCCATTCAAATGGCAGAGATTTCGTGGCCGCTGCTCCGTTGTAGAGTGATTTGAAAAGCTGCATACTTTCATGCAACATTTTGTTAAGTATGAATATGTTGTGATTTTCAGTTCAGTTTCTGTTTTCAACTGTCAAAAAAAAATTTTTTATTTGAAGTCTGGAATAATTGTTTTGTACACGTACACAGCCAACTGAAAGAACAGTTGTTTGCCAGAACGGCTATCAACCTTTCAATTATGAAATTTGATGAATGTTAGCAATTAACTTCTAGTCTAATTTCTACCGTGCACGTGTATTCTACCCACTATGAAAATACTGAATTTAATTGGAAATGGGGTATTGAATTTCAGCATTCCACCTACAGTTTGTTATTGTAATTGGTAGTTAAAAAAGTTCGTTCGTTTTCCTATTAAGACTTTTTTTAAATTGTGGCTTGAGTAGCAGAAAATCCCCGGAAATAAATACGAAAACTAAACACTTAAACCAAAACGGTAGTTTAGTCTTTTAAATATTAAATTAAAAAAATATGGGTTAATTATTTTTTCTGTAAGTTTTTTAAGGCACAACAAATTACACAATTTCGGAACATAACAAAATATTGATTGATTTTAGCTTCACAATTTAGGACAAACAGAAAACGTTTACATGAACGAAAACTGAAATCAAAGGGTAAGTATTAAACGTGGAAGCCCAGTCTAGACGAAATCGATTTATTCAAACTCTCTCTGTATTTGGTAAGACGTTTGACTGTTTATAACGCTCGTCATGTATCCCTTTTCTGGTAAATACCTGAAATCTTTTAACGTCAACTTATGATTACTTGGCGTTAATGCGCAATGAATTCCATTTCTAAATTGATCAAACGTCTCAGAAAAGAAAGGTTGCATGTTTCCTCAGGTTTGTCAGACAGTGGCGTACATATGGAGAGAAAGAACTTTTTACTGGAAGCCGTCAATTGTCAACAATAATTTGTACACGCCAACACCTTTCACAATCACAACAATAACAATCTCCCAACAAATATGAATTGATTCCAAGAAACATGAAATAGAAGATGGTTTCTGAATTCAATTTTTATTAACCTACATTTCGAAATCGTATGATCTGGTACGACCTGTGGCAAAAAAAAGAAGTATTTCATGCGGCAATACTTTTCCATGGCCTTTTCAGCTTCTGAGAAAAATAGCGATAATGTGTCAAATCTCATGAAAGAGTATGTAAATTAATTGGCATTACGACAAACATCAAACAAGCATTACACACAAATTGCTCAACATTTTAGCACGACGTTGTCGTCACACTGGACTCGCTCGGGATCAAAGGGTCATTCGTCTTCTCACTTGACGCTAATTAATTCAACGAATACAACTGTCATATCAGCCAACTTCAGTTCTCTTGCATAAATTCACATTTAATAAGTAACTGGACTGCTTTCCAAGTGATGTTATGCACACTTGATTTCTTCGCAAAAACTACATCTTGACGCAAGCAAGTATTACTATGAATGCTCTGTAGGTATCAGATTTCGTATATAAAATGCAGAGGTGACATAGTGACAGACATTCATTCCAATTCCAGTGTGCAGAGTGCATCAATTTCGCTTCGTATTCTCAAGTTTATTACGTAATCATCATGTCCTTGACCAAATCCAGCCGAAAGTTTATCTCACTTCTTTTACCAATCCTTTTCATTGCCAGTTTTCAATGGAACTCTTTTACATTTGCAACAAATCAAGTAAGTTTTCACCAACATCTTCAATACCAATTTTCAAACCAAATTGGGTTTTGAATAAACTTTCACAATTTTTATTCCACAGACAAATAATGCCAGAGAGCTTGTGTCAGTTTGGTTTGACTCGCCTCTCATAAAAAATTCAAGCAACAGCAAAGCCAATGTGGAAGTCATGCTCAAGCTAGTCTCTGAACAATTTGGTGGTATTGTGATGGATAATGTACCCATTCTTGAAGAACGTAAGCAATACCTTATTATTTCCTTAATAAAGTGCATAAAAAATTTCCGTAAAATGTCTTTAATTTCTTATAATAATCTTTAAATTAAGTTTCTCCTCCTGAAAGCTTCACTAACAGCAAAGTCCTAATACCAATCGTGGCGGCACAGCATAACAAACAGTCGCCTCCCGAAAAACAAATGAAGGTCATGGTTTCGTTTGACTTGTCGCCATCATCCAGAATAGATCAGAATCCAACATTCTACAACAGTTTTCTCGTCGCAAAACACTATGCCGACGAGGCCAACAAAATCTCCCCTGGAACTGTGGACACCCTTGTTTTACACCATGATGATTATCTGAGAGTAAATGAAAGGAGCCGCATTGGGCACACAAACCTTCCAGAAGAACTCCATTCCGCGTGGGACTCACTGAACAAAAGCGAAAGTAGCTCTGAAAATAATACCAGCTACAAATTGGGAGTTACAATATCTTACAGCCTTTGTGTCACCAGAAAAGATGAAAATGCGACCGAGATTCTATCCAAATTTGTGGAATATGCGGATATAGTCATGCCTGTAATTTACTACAAATCCCCAAGACTCGGTCCATGTGAGGAGCATGATAAGCAACTGGAATTACTACATAATTGCGAGCAAAAACTCCAGAAATTAAAGCCCACTGTGGAAACCATTCCCATAATTATGTGCAAAAGGCCAGAACACCGAAGCGTTACTGATTTTTCTCAATGTTGGCAACTGATGAGCGACTGGGCGATACAAAATGAGAGGAAGGTCATCATGTGGGAAGCTTTCAGCAGAGAAAACTCCGATTATGTCAGTTACGCGGGGAGGTGGCGGGTTAAAAACAATGGGGCAACTAGAGTCAATGAAACTTCATTCGAGAAAAAAGAGGATGAAATCGCACCAGTCTGCGCATTAAGCAATCGATGGGCAACTACAAAAGTACCAAACATAGCGGTAAATTTGAACGTAACAAGCGTGTCGAATTCTACGGCCGGATTGAACATAACAATGTCAACGATGACAACTGGATCGAACTTAGCGAAGACTTTAAGTAACGGTAATTGGAAACCTAACCAAATAGAAAAGTTATTTCTCGATGTTTTTATGCTATATTATGGTAATCCAAGTTGTAAAATTATTACTGATTTTTTTCCTTTTTATTGGTTTATTAGCAGTTACTAAAAACGGACGCGTTGATTCTAATATAAATATTGCAAGCCCGTGAATCCAATTTTCCTCCCAAAGTGCCATGATGAGGGGCAATGAAGACATCAGGAGTGAAAATTACCACAAAAATCTAGAGAGTGGTGGCAGCAATGTTGGATATATTGTGCTTATTACTGTTATTGTTTTGGCATTCCTTGTTTTAGCGAGTTTTGGTGGATCATATTTTTACAAGCGTCTTCGCAATGACGGTACAAGGTCCTATTCCCGGGCTGAAGGTGATGAGTATTATGGACTGTTATAAATAAGAAATTTCAATTAATCAATTATATTTAACCCAGCTGTAGTATAAAATGTCCCTTAATTATTGAAATTACTAAATGTTTAATAAATACGTAGCTTCAAAATTTTGTTTCGTTTTGTTCGACACGTTTCAATCTAATTTTATTATGTAAATACTTACACACATTCGCATATATTTAAGCAATTTGAAATAATTTTAAACCGGTTTCGTCTTTATAATTATAAAAATTATAAAAATTACATGACTATAAATTTTTATAATTATAAAGCCAAAATCAAGGTAACCGTATGATTCACAATGTATAACGTAGTGTTTGATAGCTTGTGATTGAAACCGCAGGATTTCTTTCCAATTTCATCATTTCCCTTGCAATATCAACAGCATGAACCCCATTGACAACTCACCATGTGTATTTAGACAATAAATAACTTATCACGAAACTGGGATTCAATTATATTGCATTATATCATACAAACATAACCAATCTCAATGAAATATTACATATTTTGAAACGACGACGTTTTACTTGGTAATAAATGCAATGAATTGCGAATGTACACGTACTCTGGCGACACAAATGGTTTCAAATGCTGGTGAATTGGAATGAATGTCCAATTTACAACTTAGCCAAAACAAATTTCTTACATTCCCTGTAATTCTTTGTGAATATAATGTTTGTACAAATTATCGAAAAATAAAGATTCCAAAGGATGTTTGTCATATAAAAGAAGGAAATTGCAATTATATAATTTTTATAATGAGCAGCCACAAATATCCATTTACATTACATCATCTTACAACGAAACTATTTTATTGGAATTCTGAAGTAAACCCGCATAATGTAACTTCATGAAATATACATCAATAAAAATTGTCATATCAGTCAACTCAAGATCTCATGCGGAAATGCCTATTTACCAAGAAACTCGACTGCTCTTCAAATAATACAGTGCAATGCGCACTCGAATTCTTCGCAAAAATTACATTGACTCTAGCAAGTAATGCATGAATATGAATGCTCACTAAGTATTGGAAAGTAGATATAAAATACAGAGGCGACATAGCTGCAGACATCCATACCAATTCCAGAGTGCAGAGTGTATCATATTCTCCAGTTTACTACTTAATCATCATGTCCTTGACCAAATGCAGTCGAACGTCTATCTCACTTCTTTTACCAATCTTTTTCATCGTTTGTTTTCAATGGAACTCTTTTACATTTGCCACAAATCACGTAAGTTTTCAACAACATTTTTAATACCAATTTGATAACAATTTGTGGTACTGAAACATGATTTTATAATAAATTATCGTTATTCGTTATATCATACTTGACTGAATCTAAGTATAACCACAAAATTTCACAAATACTCAAAACCACTTCCGAGTGAATTTGTGGTAACTAAACATCTAAAAATCTTATTTACATGAAATTTCGTTTTAGATAAAATCATTTTCGTAGTTACAGTATAAAACTCGGCTCTCAAAATATTTGCAGGAATATTTTCTTTCTTTCCAGTCCAACAATGGACATAAAAATATCTAACGTTATCACAACCCTTCAAATTCTTATATTTATCTTTGTGACTCCCATTTTTCAAAGTTGTTTGAGTTCATCGTCAAAACCTGTACGTGGGCATTTATTCAAAATCAGTTGTTTACAAACATCTCTAAGAATTATTTATAATATTGAAATATTTTGATACAGACTCAGATTCTCCAGCAAAACTCCACCATGAGCAGAGATCATGTTCAAATTTGGTTTAACGATAATCTCTCTCGCAAGCATCCCCGACGTCAAACTTTTCTAAACAACATGATAGAACTGGTTGCTGGAACGTCTGGTACAATTGCAATTGACAACGCCCCGATCCTCGACAAACGTAATAATAAATAAAAATCTTTGACATCTTAACAATTAAAAATATTTACTGGATATCATAAAACTACTCATTTTTTGCAGTTTATCCAATTGATACCTACATTAATAATACAAGACGAAGTGACCGCGTTCTGATACCCAGCATCGTCGCGCGTCACAACCGTAATTCATCAACTGAGCAACAAATGAAGGTCATGGTTTCATTTGACCTCTCACCGTCATCCGATATACACAAGAATCAGAGGTACTTGAACAGTTTTGTGGTGGCAAAGCACTACGCAGACGTCGCAAACACGATTTTTCCTGGAACGGTGGACACCCTGCTTCTCCACCATGACGATTACCTTCGTGTCAATTCGGACACTCGAAAAGGACATGTGAGCTTACCAAGCCAGCTGCATTCAGCATGGAACTCCCTGAAAAATACAAGCAGCAGCAATTCCACCGATTATAAACTTGGCGTAACAATCTCTTTAAATCTTTGTAAAAATTCGATCAACGACACGGCAGGTAACTCGTCAAAAATTATGTCGAAGTTTCTGGAATACGCTGATGTTGTAATCCCGGTAGTTTATGTAAAACCGCCGGTTTTACCTGTTAATTTTACACCATATATTGAGCATGAAATGCAGTTGGAAGCGTTTCAAAACTGTGAGGGAATACTGAAGAGTTTAAAACCTGAGGTGGAGGTCATTCCTCTAGTGATATGCACTGGGCCACAAGCTCGTAAACTAGATGGAGAATCCCAGTTTCTTCAGTGTTGGAAGTTGATGAGCAACTGGGCCATAAAAAGTGGGAGGAAGGTGATCATGTTTGAAGCCTTTGATAGCTCTGATCCAGAGTATGTTCAGGAAGCAGGTTGGTGGCGTGTACGACAGGATGCTACAAATTTTGACAATGAAAATTGGTTCGAAAAGAAGTCAAACGGAAGTGAAATAACATGTACCTTGGTTCAAAGTCAGAATGTGAACCAAACCATTGCTTTCAAACCAACAAATGATGCTAGCCAAAATAAAACATTTGACGTAATGATAGCTATTAACAAGACCAGTGATTTGTCTACTGATAAAGCTCGAGGTAAGTTGAACTATTAAAATTTTTCTTTTTCTTGATTTCATAAGATATTTAGTATTCCACTTCCATTTCAGAAACTACAGATGAGAAACCTGACCAAACAACAAATATTAACATAGTTGGGCCCACAACGTCAACAGAAACTTCCCATGAAACTAGCATGACTTTAAATAAAGAGGAATATATCAACAACAGTGGAACTGGAGGTCAACACGTATCTTTACTTGTTGCTGCAGTTTTGACATCCATATTTTTATTAGGCTTGGCTGCATGGTTTTACTACAAACGAAAATACAATGGGAGGTCAGAAGTCAGCCATCAACGCTTCCAGAATGGGGATGACGATTTTCAAGTTCTTATTTAAAAGAACAATTCATTTTAATAAGAAGTGTTTGGAAACTAAACTTAAATAATAAAACTGAGACAGTTTAAATAAAGATTTACTGATTCGCATGTTTGAAGAGGTTGCTAACATAAATGGTTCCATTCCTGCATAAAAACCCGATGCTATACTCAAGCGAACAAAGGAATGAAACAAGCAAATATACAAGCAATATATTTTAGGAGTTATTTCTGAACTTTTCTAATGTAATGCTTTCTCCATTTTCCATTGGAAACCGGCAATCCAAGCCAAGACGTGACTACGGCTCATCATTTTCTGTACGAAGTAGCTTATTTTGTGAGGCAGGAAAAGCTACCATCACATTATTCGATTTTAATTATTAATATTTTGGGACAGGAACATAACACTGACTGGGTGGAAGCAGAAAATCATAGCGTTATTTTGTTAAAGCCCAATATCTGATTTTGGCTGACGTCCAAGATGAATATTTATTGATTGGTGGGTACGTGATGACACGACACTTCTTATAATGTGTTCAGAAAATATTTCATTTAGTTTTATCCAAAATATGATCCAACTCAACCAACTATTAAATTCATTCGTCAAAGATTTCCTCCTTTGATAATTCAAACGATTAAAGGTAGTACGAGTGGGAAAACTGCCATTTCTTATTTGAACAACGTCCTGACTATTTCTTATTTACAGGAGAAACGCAACAATACTGCCATTAAAAATGATTTCCCGACTTACTTTAAGGATTTTACTATTTCAATTCCAATTTGCCAAAGTCTACCGTTGCTCCCCGATTTGTTGGGATCCAACAACGGAGAGAATGGTACGGTACGCCAAGTTTGACACCGATGGGGCTTTTAGAATTTGCATGGTTCTAACACTGGCAGCAAATGTGCTCGCAATTTCTGAATTCCTTTACAGCATTTCTGTTGGCGAAGTGGGGCACGCTGTGACAAGAGTAGTTTTCTTAGGAATGTTTCTAGGCAGTCTTTGTAACAATTTGGCATTCTTTTGCGCCCGGGATGAGCTAGCTCCTTTTGTGAACTGCTTACTTCGCCTGGAATCTACGAATGATTCGTCGTCATCAAACCGCCTCAAGAATATTACCACAGTGCTCGTCATATATTCCACAATGTCTGTCTTCTATGCTGCGCTGTTCATTCCTGTTATTTCTCTCATCCAACCAGGTGGACATGTTCTTGTTGCAAAACTTGTTTGCGATCAAAGCAATCTATGCGAATCCATTTATTTCAAAATTGTCTTAATTTTTATGGATTTCATTACGGCTCAGACGGTTCTTGTAGCAACGTGGCCCTTGGCGACACTCATAGTGACTTCAGTAATTTCAATTAACGCACGCTTAAAATTACTCCAAAAACGCAGCAAATTTCCAAGAACCTCTTGGGAATTAGAAAGGGCTGCAATGGAGTACAGAAGGATTCAACTTTTTGTGAACCTCCATAACAAGCTGTATCAACAGTATGTTTGGCCAGTTTTTCAGTTCTCCGGGGCAGTTTTAATAATAACTTGTTTTTACTGCTGTATTGCATTGCGTGATCAGATTCCACCGTTGGCTGTGCTGTCCGTGCTTGTCTTTGTTTTATTTATAACTGCATTTCTGGTTGGAACTCTGGATGTTGCTAGTCGCCCCATTCTTCTTTCCACTAGGATAATTCATTCGTGGAAACGCACTAGACTATGCGGGGGTGGATGGATGAGAAAATTTTCAAAAAGCTGTAAACCCGTTTGTTTTAATTCAGGCTCGTTTCATAAAGTGGATAGAACGAGGGCACCAATTATTATCAGATTTTGCTTACAACGAATCTTCTTCCTGGTTTTTAAAACGAAGGAAGCGTGAATCGGGAATAAGTTGTTACCAAGTTTCTTGTTATTTTCTTGATTGAAGGTATCATTTTCGTACTTCTGTAATTAATAGAGAAAATCAATGTTTTTCAATGTTTTTTCTGCTCCATCAGATGCGAAATGTAATTAAGACACAACCGTGGTCCCAAAACCACAAAAACTTACGAGTAAAAATATTGTATTTTATCAAGTGGACATTCTGCATTTTTGTTTTTTGGCATTTACCATTTTCAAATTTAAGGAATAAATGTACAAGTTCAAACCATTAATAGTGAATTAGACCCGAGACCACCACCTTCAGAAGTCAGCCACCAACACCTCCATAATGGGGAAGACGATTTTTAAGTGCCAATTTAAAATAAAACAAATAGTTTTAAAACCTTCCCGTTTTCAAGTAGTACGATTTAAAAAAAGGCTTTGTGGGTTAACATAAAGATGCTTCTGCTAGCTAAATCTTTTTAAATTCAATAATGTGCTAGTATGAATAGTTTTTTTTGCATAAACAAAGCTACGCTACAATCAAGTGAACAAAGGAATCAATATCATAAATGTGGGGCATGGTGAGAATGGGCGGGGAATTCAAATATTTACTCTACCATGCTCATGGTAAGAATGTGTATGTTTTGCTTTTATCGTCGAGTGAGAATATTGGACGTGGAGTTTGTTTGAAATCGCTTGTGCATCGTTTCAAATCAGAATGTTTGTTTCTCGAGGACTGGAGACAGGTCACAAGGACCTGATTCACGATGTCGC
>JAQGAP010001291.1:0-21240 GCA_034697805.1 Orchesella bifasciata | reverse complement strand
GACAAAGATGAAACTGGACATCAACTCGTTGATCTGTGGCCGATACTTGAGGTGTACCCTTGGGCCATCTTAGTTTGCCATTGTGTTTGCTCTGGAATGGATTTATGGTAGGTTTCAAACGACTACCTTCAAACAAATGAGGTGGTGGAAAATAAAACTGCGGTTTATACGCAAATGTACATGTAGAAGGTCCCTTCTTTACCATTAGTCTGTCTCAAAGTGCTGATATATCTCATTCAGAGAAAAATTATTTACCAATATAACTAAAAATACAATTAGTTTGATGTAGAGCATGCAACTAGCTAGTCACACAAACAGTAAAAATAATATCCTCATAATCTTTAAACGAGCCACTTTATCATACAAATTATTTTCTTCTTACTCAATTCAGACCTGCTTTGTTTTATATTAAATCCTAACTGCTAAATTTGCGTATTATCGTCTACCCACATCAGTCGGAGAATTGGGACTGTTACGGGGTACCACACATACTAAATTGTTTCCATTTACAACGGTCAGTTGGTTTGGAGCACAAACATCCTAAATCAAAACAATTTAATGTTAATTTCTTTAATGTTACGTTCTGGCTCTTTACCTTGAGTAAATGAGTGTTACCTGGTTTTGGTCCATGGGAAATGCCAAAGAGTTTTGCCAAAAAAAAGGGGTAAAACGAATGAGAGAAGTAGCGTAGAAATCATTGTCATCTCAAGTTTTAAGGGAACTATGAGCACACAAGCAACAGTTTAAAATAAACGCGTTAGGGCAAGCGGACTAGTTTTTATGGCCAGTTAGACAAGCATTTCTGATAACAGCTCTAATGACTAGTTTGCTCTTTGATGTGTTCTCTGTAGCTATGCGTGATGTCACGCAAAAGTATAAAAAGAAACTGGATTTCTTATTGACGTGGGTTTACATGTAACAAACTTTGAACGCATTATTAACATCAACCTGAATGCATTTTTAAGTAGTACTAATACCATTATAGTTATCGTAATATCGAATTACGGAGAATTTGTTAATTTCATCCAAAACTAATACATTCGTTCAGCAACGGGTTTGACGTTTGTGGCTGGATATTTCAAAGTTTTCAGAAAAATTTGTTTTATGGAGAAGCAGAACCTAAATTAAAGTTTCAGCAATCCACTGTCGTTTATATTACATGGAGCCAACGCCGCTAAGCTGCTTTTTACAAAAAGCAATGTATTCTTTTGATAAAAGATTTCGGCTAGGTAAATCTCAGATTCCAATCAGAATGCAGATCAAATAAATGAAACACACAAATGAAATATCGTCGTTATAAAACACCGTGTGGGTGTCACAATTTTATGTTTGATGTGGTAATTATGGTTTTTAAAATGTCCTTTCTATCAACACGACTGGTAACCAGTCACTGGTTGTCGAATTAGCGTTTGAGATTTATTTCTTCCCACCACCATAAAATACAATATAAAGCGATTGGGAACCCTCATTATAGAAGCCTTCTTTTACTAATGACATTTTGTCATCGGACGATGGAAAAGCGTTACTTGCCACCGGATGCCCTTCAATCCTTTCACCGGTGTATAGGCATTTTTGCATTGATGCTTGTTCCTTGTATTTTTCCAATGAATGGATTAGGATTGACAACAAATCTACATATTTTAGTTTTCAAATTTCTTTTATTTAAAGAACATCAATAAATGCATTGGTTTTAATTTTCTTGTAAGAACTTGAATTTTCAGTACGTGACATAATATGAATAACCGGTTTAGTTTATTAAATGTCTTGCTAATGTCAACCACTTTGACGTGAGAATGGAATAAAATGGAAGGCAGCATCCAGCGACACGACTTTTCCTCTTGCTTCTGGGTCCACTTCTTTGAGCTGAGCTACCAGTCTGCAAATATTGGACGAGAAAGCGCACACTACAAATTCACACTCTGCCAACAACATCACGTCCATCAGAATGTGGAGCATTCCATTTCTAAATCATTGGTTGACTTTTTTCGACTCCTCCGCAATAGATTCATTAGCCCAAACCTTCCATTTTGAGCTGTTAGTGCTCATCTCCAATTTCCTAGCTTTTTTAGATCACCTTTGGCTCATCTGAAGCTAAAAAAAATGTGACCCATGTGGGTTTCGCCATCGATCGTTTCTCACACTCCAATATATTCATCAACATGCCACAAATATTCTTGCAACGGAAAAGACTTTGCTTCCCAAATAAGCTTATCTGTAAATACGGCGGACGTGGACTCCAACTCGGATAAGGGAAACATTTGTCATTGAGCTTTCCATATAACTTTTCTTTAGCACAGCCTTGGCATTAAACAACGTCCTCTCCGTTTCTTGTCTTTGTCTCATGACATAAATCGCAAATTGTCCCACCCACCACATGACAGGGTCGCTGGAAACTCTTTCAAGTCTTGAAATAATGTCCCAAGGAACTCTTGCATGATAAAGTTCACCCCAAGGTGTTGTGGTTGGTGTCCATCTCTTCGTAAGTTCCAACCATCAGAAATTGTGGCGAAATGTTAATTTCTGTTCGACCCCGTGTTCTGTATGATGAGCCGTGCGGATTCTGACAAGTGTTTCTGAGTGGTAAAAACATTTGCTTCCAAGAAGAAGGCCCTTCGTACCTCACCTGCAGGTTGAGGATTAAGGTTCGGTTGGTGAAGTAGGCTGTCATTAGGCAGTAGACGATGTGATGTACAGTGCATCCAAATCCACAAACTGAAAAGTTATAGAAATATATTTTTAATTGGGAACTGATCTCTTTAACTTTTTAATACCTCTAAAGTAAATCCTTACGATGGTCCACATTGCATAGAAGCTTTCTTGCGTTGGCACAATCCATTGGATTTTGCAGGTTTTGAATTCTTTTCTGCATAAGTTCATCCAGTTTTGTTCTTTCCTATCGCCTGATCTCAGGTGAAACGGAATTTGTTGGAAAACTTTGAAGATTCTGAATCAGCCCAAATCCAGCAGTTTTCACAGCTTGGGAATACTGCTCAACAATGTCTGTCAGGTTGGCTAGCTCACTGCCCAAACTCCTTTTGGCCATTTCATCAGTTGGTAATGACGAATGAGTATTTATCTCGAGAAGCTGCTGCTTCAGCATTTTCGATCTGCTTCTGGAGTTTCGCCTCCTCTGAGTGGCTAAGAATTTTGTAGTTCCATTGTTGTGTATTTTGCAACAAAATGTAGTATATAAGAACAGAAACAGTAGTTAAATATTACACCTCATATAGCTTTTACATTTCTCATTAGTGTGATAGGCCATTTATACTTGTGATGGAAAAGCAAACGCGGTTCACAATTCAGAATCACATTGAACTGAGAGCCAAACTGTTGTTAATCCCGTAAAATAGCATTTTTGTTACTTCTTCAATACTTAAACTTACCTGCTCCAGATGAATATTACGACTATTTCCAATCAGCTAAGTTTTTCTGACGAAGTTGGCAATATTGCTTGAAAAAGTAAAAGTACTTGTGCATTTTTTTCATATAAAACGTTCGTCTACTTTCCCTCACGGCATCTAGTCTGTTTTAAGCCACGTATTAGTAAGAAGCAACAAATATGGAATGAATATGTTTGAATCGTGTACTGTTATGAAATTATTTTCTTCTGTTACTAATGTTAAACTATGTCACGCATAACGATCACTCGATTATTATCGATTATTACTCATTTATGAGTGGTTGTGTTTGGAAGTGGATTTTTCCCCTCGCTGAGACACGAGAAATTCCAATCAATGTATTTTTATGTATTCAGGAGCTTAATCAATATTTACTAGTACCTTTTAGAGTTCTCGTCCCTTGTGGTGAAGCTTGAATACGAATGTTGTAGAAAGGGGGTTTTGTTCAGCATTTAGTATCCCCGTATTTACATTTGAACTAAACAAACATGCAATATATTGTTAAAACCGCCGGGCAAGAAATTCTTATTTATATGCATTTTCAGTAGTAGACAAGAAAATTCAATATATATATATAAATTACAGCTATGAAACAAAAACAAAGTAAACTTTTTAATCTAGTCTGATGTTTCTGAAGAGATACTAATCAGTTGCAAAATGAAACAAATGTTTTTACTTGCTTTAGTTTATTCATAGGAAATTATTAATTCAATGTCAATTGAGAACTGTTGACCTATACTTATAATCATATAGTAAAAGAATTTGCGAGATTTCAGATGGTATTTTAACTCAACTCATTCCATGCATGGATGGTATAAAATGGAGGCAACATCCAGCGACACCACTTTCCCTCTTGCTTCCGAGTCCACCTCTTTGAGCTCAGCTACCGGCCTGTAAGTATTTGAGGAGAATGTGCACACCACGTATTCACACTCAGCTAACAACATCACGTCAAATTGGAATGAGGAGCATTCCATTTCTAAAGCGTTCCTTAACATTTTCTGCTTCTTTAGCAATGGTATCATTAGCCCAAATCTTCCATTTAGAGTTGGTGTAGTATTTCTCTAATTTCATAGCCTTTTGAATCACCTTCGGCTCATCTGAAGCTTAAAAAATGTGTCCCATGTGCGTTTTGCCGTCAATCTTTTCTCTGACTCCAGTATATATTCACCAATATGCCACAAATATTCTTGCAACGGAAAAGACTTTGCATCTCAAATAAGCTTATGTGTACGACGGACGTGGACTCCAGCTCGGATAAGGGAAGATTTTGATGTTGATTTTTTGCTGCACACTTTCATCCAACGTGGTTTTCGCTTGCATTACCATTTTCTCCGTTTCTTGAGTAGGTCTCATGATATGATTCGCAAACTGCCCCGCCCACCACATGACAGTGTCGCTGGAAACTCTTTCTAATCTTGAAGCGATATCCACATGAACTTTTGATGGGTATGCGGTATTCCAGCGTGGATTTACATTCATCGTTCCGAATATTCATACAGCCAGCACTTGTGCAGAAATGTTGGCTACACTTCCACCCCGTGTTCCATTTGAGGTGCCGGAGGCATCTAGACAAGGGGACTGAGAGGTAAAAACACTTGATTCCAATAGGGCCCTTCGTACTTGACCGTCATGTTGGGGATTAGAGTACGGTTTGTGGAGTAGGCTGTCATTAGGTAGTATGATGATGATGTGATGTACAATGCATCCAAATCCACAAGCTGAAACAAAAAATAGAGTAATTGATTTTTGTTTTTAGACTAGATGCAATAAAGAACGTGAGCAATTACGATGGTTTACGGTGCACAAGCGTTTTCTAGCATCCGTACAATCCATTTGATTTTGTAAGATTGTGATCCTGTTTTTGCACAAGTTCTCCCAGCTCGGTCCGTTCTCTTCGCCAGATCTCTTGTGAAACGGGATTTGTTATGAAACTTTGAAGATTCTGAATTAACCCGAATCCAAGAATTTTCACAGCTTGGGAATACTGCTCAGCTATGTCTGTCAGGTTGGCTAGCTGCCGACCTAAATCCGTTTTGGTTTTTTCATCATTTTGGTGGTGGTGTTCGCGATTTTATATCAAGAAACTGCTGCTCCAGTATCTTAATTTCTTACATGAGTTTCGCCTCATCTGACTGGAAATATTCTGTATGTATGTTGCGGTTCCAGCTGAGTGTGTCTTGCAATAGAAGGAATCATAATAGAACGGGAACTTGTGATTAAAAAGAAAATGGCTCTTGCTCTTATCGTCTGTTAAAGTAACACTGAAATGAGCTGTTCTTGATTTTAAAAAAAAGTTCGTTGAGTTTTTACGCAAGTCCACTGCTTACAAGAAAAATATTACAAATAACCGGACAAGTTGCTAACTACTTTTATTCACCTTTAGCTTCTCAGTCTATACAAAGTATTGAGTAACTGGGGAAAGGAGGGGAATTATCCTTTTATGAATTTAGAGCAGAGAAGGAGTGAAATCTGATAGCACGAATAATAGTAAACCAGTATTCATTATGTAAAGTTACTTTAAATTTACCGTCACTCGTGAGCAATGATTATGGGATGTTGATAATCATTCAGATCCAGGAAGGATGCTTTCACTTGTGCTTTTTCTTCTGATGAGGGGGGAGCCTGTTGAGAATGTAATGTTCCAAGCCCGCAAGTTGGATTTGAGCTGATGGTGAGTTCTGCTAATGTATAGCTATCTATGAGGCAAAAGCGAATACATTATCAATCTTACAAGCACATTGCATATAATATTTATACATAACGTCTTCCAGAAAAGTAAAATAGAGCAGAAGTAGAAGCTCGTTTGCACGACCGTATCTTCCGTTGAGATACAGATTTGGACAAAAAAAAACACACACATACACGCACACACTGATATTTCAATATAATATTGGACTTAGCTCTTGAATCATCCTACGACATTGGTTATCATCGCATTGGTTTTCCTTATCCACTCACTGCAAAAAAAAATATTCCTGATCTGGCCATCTCAGGATTTGTGTTTTGGGCTGGCCTATCATCACAACAGAGTCGTGTCTAAAATAAGCGGAAATATAGTCACTCTGATGGAATACAAAAAGGTATGTAGTTGTGGGTTGAAAGCTATCCCCATTTTATGAAACAGCTTAGTAAGATTGACACACCCGCGGTTTCCTTTTCACCACCACCCCCAGGTGGAACAGAATAACAGAGGTGGGAGCAATTTGACACCGCACAGAAATTCAAGCCAGCTTGCGTCAGTTTATGGTAAATGTCGATTACGTTCGATTAGCCAGCAAACTTCTGTGGCTTCTCTCCAGCTCATGCAAACAGGTTTGCATATTGTTCACGAGCCGGTTGAATGAATTGGGAGTTCGTTTCACTCTAGTAAATTTATTCTTGGTATTATGCTAAATGCTTAAAGAATTGAAGCCGAAAGGTGATTGCAGAGCGGTTGAAAGTTCGTCAGCAGTGATACGATCACGTTTACATGGACGGTGTCTTGTCATGTTAGTTTAGAATACCTGTGAAGAAATAAATAATCTTTATTAGTGTGCAAAAAACTAGTGAGTGATGAAGCGCTTTTATTTTAAAACTAGTAATTTTAAAGACTATTTACTCCTTCAAAAACTGATGGAGTGAAATTCAAATGAAAGCGAACGTGTGTGTGAGACGTGACGGAGATTGAAATTTTTAAATAGCAGTATGTTTCATCCACTCTGTGTGTAGCAACATTATAAAATGTACATATTGTTGCGGTCACTGTTCCTAATTAAGAGTGGATGCTAAAGGCTCTTCTTTCTCGCATCTACTTTAATTACTTCACCTGATCTAATCACAACTCCATGATGCAAAAATTGCTGTAGATTTTCTTTCAATTTTTGCTATTCATGATTCCTTAATCAAGCTATGGTGTGGTGAGTAAATTTTTAATGAATGGGTAAAAACTGCATAATATGTCATGATAATGATGTTTTGTAATTTTAAACAAACCCTGATTTTTGATTTACCAAAATTAGTTTTCCTATGCAAATTTGACTCACAACGTGAGCACGTAAAGACCCTATTTAAGTCGAGTTTTAAAAAAAACATATTGTACTATTAGAAATATCCATATTATTCGTTTTTTTTTTTTTTGAGATGGAAATGGTAGAGAAATAATATGTGCACAAGTAAAATAAAATGAAAACTTACGTTTAAAGCATGATGAGGATAGAGAAAGTTCCAGTTTGAAATGAAGCTTGTATGTTATTATGCACACCTTCAGATATCCGATACTCCTTGAAAACTTGGCAATCTGCAAAAAGAAATGAATACACTAAGAACTAACAATGAAATAAGTTGTAGAAATGTGAATCATGCCGAAATACGAAATCTCGTTATACAGCTATTATACAGTTAACAGCTATTTATAATTTGATGGAAATTGTTGTAATGTAGGCCAGATTAGAATAATTTTGCTAAAAAATGCTTTTTTTTGTGGGCATCTATGTGGAATATTATGGTTACTGTAGTATAAACATAACTTTACTATTACATGCGACTTTAATGAGGATGGGGAATGTGAGACCTGCAGAAAAAAATGATACGATTGTAAATAAAATTGCGAAAAATTCCAGCAACTTGACTTGGTACTAACCTTTTGTTGTTGCATGATTGACTGGAACATGTACGATGAGAGAAAGTGGAGAAAGTAACGCTTTTTTTTGGATGCTCAGGTATGTGGAAGACGTGGAGGCTTTTCTCATTAGCTGATCGGGCACGAAATTATATGTACTTGTTGATGTGTACGCAATGGCTAGACCGCACCTACAGACTGCAGCTGAACTTGAATTAGCAATGCGACTATGCTTGCTCGTGTCCTCCTTTCTGCTCAGTCAGCTGCAAAGTCAGTGGCGGTGATGGTCTTGGTACGTTGAAAATTAGCAAAAATGCTAGCATCTTTGAGTTGTACTCCTTCTGTAGCGAAATTCTAAAATGCATTATCATGCAAGACCGCGGACTTCTATCATAACAGCTAACGATAGATACCTGCTACTCAAAAGCTAACGCAATGCAATGCATTATGAAATCAGTGCTTTCACTAGCTTTTTGTTTTTGTTACACAAGCATTATGTATACATAGGCCTAATATTTGCAGATTGTTATAATGGTTTGAGTTAATAACATTGGTTTTATTTTATTTGTATAAAAACTGTGAATGTGCAGAATTTTTAATGTATATGTACCTAAAGATTATGCAAATATTGTTTCAGACTGCTTAGATGGCAATTTAGTAGCTTCTTGAGCAATTTGGAGAATTGCATTGAAATGATTCAAGGAATGTCTTTTTGGACTCTGGAGTGCATATCGGAAGGTGTATTTCGTTTGAATCATCAGATTTTACTGTTATAGCCTTATTATTAGATAATGCAATGTATAATATGCCAGACATGTCATGCCATCATCACTTACCAGTACTTTCTCCATCAATTCATGTCTCCATGAAATGCCAATCAGAGCAGTCAAATTTCCTGCATCTTAGAATCCTACATCGTCAGGTAAAGAATAATATTGTTAATAATAGAGCATAAGTTATCAACTGAATTATCATGCCTTTTCAATGTTAATATTTGTACTGTTTAAATTTATTCTCAGTACCAGAATGTAAAAAACTGTGCTCCAACATACTACAGGAAAAAGGTTTGCATATGAACACTGATATAATTTACGTGCCGATTTCATGTAACTATTTTGCTTAATAATATATCTTTTTTCGTTTCCAACTCCTCGAGTTTTATTTTATAAGAATTTGGTAGAGAAAGGATTTTCACTGTTCTACTCTAGTAATAAGAATATATAGTTTTCAATCATATTTAGTAGATTGATAACTTACGGTTGATGAGGCCTGATTGTTAATAGGTAAAGTTGATGGAACGTTGTAAGACATCCAGCAATGAAATCTGGAATAGCAGGAAAGCTGTGAGGCTTCTTGGAGTAGTAAAGTAGTCCTAGAGGCCAGGAGGCTGGCTATGAAATGATGGTAAGGAACGGGGTCTCGTCCTTGTTTTTTATAAGAGGATTACAGAGGAAAAGCGTTGAGAATGTTGCCTTTGCTAGCATAAAAAAAACGACAAGCTGCCTTCTTTCACTTTCACCAATGTTAAAGTAGAATGCTTTTGCTCTCTGTGGAATAAACAGGTGCAGTATAGTGAATGTAAACTTGTTGGTGAGAATTTTTTATTCTAAGCTCTTGTCGTTCGTTCTCCTGGTTGTGTCAGCTTTCTTTGCTTTTTTTTTGTGAACTGGAAAATTAGGGGGACGCTAACAACAAAAATACGTATGACATCGGTGGTGGTGTTGCTGGATGCATAGATATAATACTATCCATTTGCTACATGGATATAGCTTGTATGAACAAGTCTGCATATCTGGTTATTGAGATGTGCATACCTTTTTGTGTGTCGGAGAGATAGAGTTGCTGGGGGAACAGACAGTTTATGCCTAATATGGGAAAGATCGTGTGGTACAAGTTGGTTGTGTGACGTTGAGAAAACGATCAAAAATGCTTATGTACGGTCATGCTGCAAGAAAACCATGCCGAGTTGAAGCAAGAACGAGTTGTGCTCCTTCTACAATCGATATAAAGTGCATCACTATGCAATTCCGTTGTATAATAATGCCATTTGTTCACCACGAACCTTCTTCTATCCAGTACAAGCGTACATTCACGTTTCATCTTACGTTATACTGCATGAACATGGCAAAGGATATCAAATAATCTTGTTGATAGTTGTGATAATAGAAAGGCAGCAGTGCGTGATATATCCTTATTCAAAAGCTAACGCAAATGGCAATAAAGTACGAAAAATCCTATGCTTTCACTTGCTTTGTTTTTAGCCCAGCGTTGTAAAAAATATTACGTTTGCAATATTGCGGTTTTATTTTTTGTGGGACAAATAGCCAAAAGGGATGATTTAAAAATGCGACGATAAGAACTGGGTTTTAAATGTAAAGAAAGAAAGGCTGAATAAAAGCAATTGAAAGCCATGTTGAGTGGAGTTTGGATACAAAATAGATTGGTTTGAGAGCTAATAATAGGGGTTGTTACGTTAAAAAAGCTATATTTGGATTAGGTAGAGGCTGACTATTGAATATCTGCCTAAAACTGAGTTACATACTGCATCAAATTATTGAATTGTGTAAGATTTTGTTGTATTTTGAGCTGTTTGTAGGTAATCAAAAGTTAAAACGAGCTCTCAGTTGGTAGCTTTCTGTAGTATATAAAACAGAACGTAAGTATACTTTCTGCTTCGCATTTTCATGTATAATTTCAATGAAATCGTACAATGTTGTGTGTTTGAGCCCATGTATGTCTCCGCGAAAATACGAGCAAGAAAGTGGTACTTCTTTTTGTTGGTTGTATGTTTTTAGGACGAATTCCGTTTGACCAGACGCCACTCTGTATGTATATTAGCATTTAATTTGTGAGATTACAATGACTAATAAGGCTAATTTTTTAGGTGGGAAACGTTATGGTTTACTCTATTCTCTAATACCTGATGTCGGTAAACCAACGAGAGCAGAATAAATTTAATTTTCTAATTTTTAATTTAAGAAAATAAGGGATAAATCGTCATTTTTTGCAGTATTTCATTAAAAAATTCCCAATATAGTTTTTATAAATATGAAAACACATTTTACTGGAAATTGGAGTGATAATATTGAACAATTTAATTTGTTTCAATTTCGGAACTTTCCCCGCAACATCTTTTAGCCAAGTGGTTGTTTACCTACAACCACGGCTATACGTAAATACGTACAAAAAGATGTGCTGATTCTCGATGCATTGAACTTTTAGTAACTTCTCCATGTGAAATAAAAAAGGATAGGTGTAAGGTTACTGATGGCACTGTAAATGTTATTCTCGTAGTTGAAATAAAAAATAATAATGACTTTGCTGACTACACGTATACTTTTCCAAACATGTATTTCAGAAAATTGTATTTTCACCTACACAGTACATACATTGCATACATTGTAGAGGGCAGACATACTTTTGCTCAGGGGTGACGTTTGGACATTTCTCGTTATTCGTTTGAACATGTATTTATGTACGTATGCATGCAATGAAGTCGTTTTTTTTTTTGTTGTTGTTGAGAAGACAATGGCTGTAGTGCAATGCTAAGAAGCTGCATAATGTAGGAGGTGTGAATGTGCGGTTATCTAAGCGTACGGGTTAGTTTGCGTTTAGCAGGCAAGTTGAACGAATATTTCTCTGTGTATGCAGGCCATTTAAATTATTTCGTGTTATTTTTAGGAGATTATATGGAGAATTGGAAATCTAAACACCGTTTTGAGAGTTGTCTAGTTGAATTTCTTGTTCATAAATCAGCATTTTGGTTATCTCTTTTTGGAAATTTTAGTTGAAAATTTTGTATGCGTGATCGGGCTTTAAAAGTAACATTAAAGTGGAATTTGTTACTTTGCCTGTAAAAAGTGCAGATAACACTTTTGTGAAGGCTGCTAAGTCGACACTTGATTTTATACATTTGTTTGTTAGTTTCTTGTATATCTCATTAAATGGATTACAATGACGAAAGCGAAGAAGAATTCCTCACGCCACCTGAGGAACCAGCGCAAATTCATATTCATAATCAACCTACTCACCAGCAAGTCAAAACGGTTCCAGTTCAGGGGCCTTCAGACGAACCAGAAGCGATAAAAATGACTAGCAAAACAAGTGACCATCAAATTTCAGATGAGGAATATGAATATCCATATGACATGGTCAAATACATGTATGAGGAACAACCTACCAGCTTAAATGATTCCAGTAAGTTACACGCGTCAGGTCAGGGCCAAAGCAAAGTTAGAAAAGCTGTTGCTGCTGCTGCTGCTGCTGGTCCAAGAAGAGTAAAAGGTAAACAAAGTAGTAAAAATCTGGAAGAAAAACAAAAAAAAATAATCAAACAAATGACCATTAAATTTCAGATAGGGAATATGAATACCCGTGGAATATTGTTCGGCATATGTATGAAGATGCAACAGAGCCTACAAGTAATGATTCTGGTAAGTTAGACGCTGCATATTATGGTGCGATCACATGTACACAGTTTTCAGTTTTTACATTAAAATAGATTGATATTTTGTTTTGATTTCCAACATCAGATTGTTCACATCAAACCCCTCCGCAGCATGGTACTGATCCGTGTACTCTGAAGATTTGTAAGATTTGCAGCTATGTCACACGTAAGGATGTGATAAAAGGACCCGCTGGAGAATTTATCATCACTGAAAGCTTCACCTGTGACAGTTGTCCAGTTATTTATGCGATTTTATGTAAAAAATGTCCAAAAATATATATTGGACATACTTTTTGGCAACTGAGAGATCGCATTGAATACCATTTAAAACATGTAGATGAGAATTGTATTAAGACGGAAATGGTGAAACACTTTACTACCGTTCATGCAAAGGAAGACATGCAGATAACAGCCCTAGTCACTGCACCCCGGAGCTACCATGAAAGGCTCGATTTAGAATCTCAGATGATAGGTAGACTCGGCACTCTATTTCCTGCCGGCCTCAACATGATTCCTTAACACTTTTAAACCTTTTAGTATCTATTGTAAAGTATTGAAATGTGTATTGTGAGCGTTACTTTAGTTTAATTGTAGTACCACGAAACATGTATATAGTAAGACAGCCTTCTAGTCGTTTATTTGCGTGTTTTAAAAACACAAAACTGTGTGGACACATAGCATCTTGGATCAATCAAAAATTTAGGCACCGATGTCGTATCAGCAGTAGTTAGGTATTCAAATTTAAGTTAAATGTAATCGTGCAGAAATGAAATAAAAAAACGTGTAAAGCTTTGATTTTAAACTGCTGTGAAGCATATTAAATTGTTAGATCATGTAAACATTTACCATTGTATGCTGATCGAGAAAACAAGAAATAAGCATTGAATAACAAAACCATGAAAGATAATTTCAGCCATTAAATTGCCCTGTCTGAATCTTTCATTCGATCTATAACTTCAGTCCTTCCAACTGCAGACCATTTATGAACATCAAAGACTTAGAATAGAGAGCTGGAAGTCTGCTTGTTCTGTAAAAATTACTGTTAGTTACACTCATGCCAAGACGATGCGCAAGCAACTGATGAGTTGGCTGGATATATGGATATAACTTGAGCAAATACATTTCTAGGCAAGCAAAGCCCTATAGTGGATGAGATGTGTATGTATATGTGGTTGCATATTCACTGTGTAATGTGAGGGTTGAGAAGTCGGCCCACCGGCTGGCAAAAGGAAAGCGAGCTAACAATATCAAGCAGTGCAAAAGCAAAGTATTATGTGACATGGAATTTTAGACATGATGAAGATGAGTGAGATACGGTTTTATTATTAAGTAAACCAGTATTATAAAGCGTGTGTTAGTTAGTTATTGAGCTTTGCATGATATTGATAATTTGCATGATAATTTGCAGCAAAAACTGTTCTTTTTGCTGAGTTTTGAAGGCTTTGTGCTAAACATTATTTTTGCATTCTTGTTATTTTTTTTGGTTTTCATAATTATTATTGGGAATGGTGTGACTACATTATAAAATTCTGTAAAAGGAACTAAATGGAAAACGTAATTACGTATTTGCTTGACAGAATGACGTTTGAACGAAAGGAAATAGAAAAGAGAGAGAGAGAGAGAGAGTTGAAAGAAGAAAGGGGACGACCGTATTACAGATATACGGGTGGAAACATAAGTGCGTATTTATGTATCTGTGTTGCATAGTCTGCTCTTTTTTTCCCTTTTTTCGTGAGTGTATGGGATGGAATGGAAAGTTGGTGGTGGTGGTTAGGAGTACAAAGTTATGTTGAATGCGCTAATCATCATCATGATGTTTACATTTATTGTTCTTGGGTTATAGCTAATTAGTTATGTGTGATTTAGAATCTATTTAAATGTAAATATTTAAATAGTTTGTAGGTAGTGGAGCATACTAAAGTCCGCAGTGAATTAGAAAGAGTCAAGATAATCTTTTGTGAATTTGGAGAGCTGAAACGGAGCCTTTTCAGTTGAAATTACTGTTACATTCAAACGAGAAAAGAGTTGAGCCGGTTAGCTCTTTGATGAGACGAAAAAAGCAAGAAAAAAGTAGGTAACTAGTTTAGAGAATAATGATATATAGAACTGGGTAAGAATAGTTTTAATAATGAGCGAAATCGCTGTAACGGATAGCCAGTTGTTGTGAAAAGAAAGAAAAAGTAAAGTTTTTTGCTGAGTATACATGAGTCAGCAGTGGTAGTGTGTAACTAAGTGTGTGGTGCACAAACTCTGTGAGATAACTTGTGGAGTGCATGCATACTTACTGTTGTTGCTGAGAAGTGGAACGTCTGCACTGCAAGTGCAGTGGTAATTTTTTTCTGAGCTCTCGTCTCCCTTTCTCTTGGTTATGTCAGCTCTCTTTGCTATTTTAAATCAATATTGTGAGCAATGGAAGAACATCGTAACTTGTTTTATTTTCAGTCTGACTTTCGTAGCTTGTTGGAAGGTTGAAGGGAAAAGGTTTACTTTTCCTGAGGAAAGCTTAGCTTCGTTGTTTTCCAGTGAGGGTAAGCGAGAGTAGGCGAGGGGAGATTTGTGTAATATACAGTGCATGAGGATTGAAGCTTGTTAGAGAACAAATGTATATAAATGTAATATAGTGCGTATGGTGACGGTGATATTGGTACTTCTACTACTTGCTGACTTAGTTGGAGTTGATCAGAGGAAGAAGATGCGTTGGGGTGTCTGCATAAATGTAACAGAATAATAGTAAGCCATGCACCAGATAGCCAGGACCTGGCCTTGTAGAGCCAAGTTGAAGTGAAATCTTCTTTGTCGTGCAAATAACTGTAGTAAGGATGCATTTTTATGCGTGAAGAGATGATAGCATGCATGATTCTGTGAGTAGGATGGACGAGTTCATTGTGCTTACAACAAAAGATGCGGATGACAAGACTGGTTGTCTGGCTTGATATATCAGATAGAATGCGAGCTTTGCTATTTAGAACCCATGTATAAAAGTACGATTTTAGCTGCATGGTTGTTGAGATTTGCGTACCTGTTTATGTGTGGAAAAAGAATGGCTGATAGACCATAGGTTTTTATGCAGAATATAGCAATGTGTGGGTATGTGGATCCAATCCAGTGTAGATCAGATTGTGTGACGCGGAGAAAGCATATTTTTATAACGAATTGGGTGTGTCACTGCTTTCGTATTTAAAGGGTGTGTATTAAGTATTCATCTTCAGTGAGAAGGCCCGAATCTTGTTGTTCTGTTTTCGGTCTCTCATGCTTAAATGCATACATGCAAAAACCCTGCAAATCTTCACTGGTGCTTACTTGCTTGCCAGTGCTTTCCCACGTCAATAACTCTTGTCGTCTAGTTTGTAATATTTTATTTAATAATGAAGCATAAAGAACCAACCAGATTACAATGCCATGCTGAAAACTGTACCCAAGCTTACTCGTTGCTTGCTACTTCTAATTTTTTAATGTAATTTCACTATAGACTGTTTTGTGTTTTAGGTCATTATGCCTTCACAACAAAAAATTGTATGGTTTTAGGACGAATTCCGTTTGACCAAATGCCACGCTGGATATATATTAGCATTTAATTTGTGAGATTACAATGACTAATAATGCTAATTTTTTAGGTGGGAAACGTTATGGTTTACTCTCTTCTCTAATACTCAATATCGGTAAACAAACAAAAGCGGAATAAATTTAATTTTTTGAAGTTTAATGTTAGCAAATAAAGGATAAATCGTCGTTGTTGCAATATTTCATTAAAAAATTCCTAAAGTAGTTTTTATAAATATGAAAAAACAATTTAACTGAAATTGGAGTGATAATAATGAACAACTTAATTTCTCTTATTTTTGGAATTCTGCCCGCAACAGCTTTTAGCCAAATGGTTTTTTACCTACAACCACGACTATACGCAATCTTGTAGCAAAAACTTTGAAGATTCTCTGTGCAGTATATTATATCCATCATGCACTTCCCGTCTTCACGAAACATCATCTTTGTTCGGAATGTAATCACAAGAATGTTTGATGAGAAATGGTCAAAAAAAATGAGCATTTAAGCTTGTATTTCGACCACTGATTTTCGGTAACGACTCGCTTTTAACTCTGTTTGTACTACTTGATGAGCTCCATGTAGCTCGGGTGTCTCTCTGGTTCCCAGCTGGCGTCGTCCTTGGAATACTCCTGTACGGCTTGTTTCCGAGCTTTGACGAGACGAGATACCGCCTTAAAAGGCTAAATATTCATTCAAATTTCTCTCTGGGAAGTTCATGATATCCCAAGGAAAGTAAATATCACCCGCATGTCTTTCTGTACATCATTGGTTCCTCCCCTGAGAATGTTTAGCCGTCATCCTCTATGGTTTCTCTCGAACAATAAATTTTCCCATTATCATCATGACGGGACACAAAAAATGAGCACAAAAGAGGTATTTTTATTCATCAAAACGTTTACAACTTTTTACTGGTTGTAGTATAGTATTTCTTACCTTCGTTAATGATTTCGAGCTTTGGTATTTTCGAACACAGTCAAACATTATGGTACGTAAGCATGTGCTCATCTGCTTAGAAAAAAGATCAAAAATAATATTGATGTATTTATGAAGCATTGACAAGAGTGTCCCATTTAGCCCCAATGTTGACTTTGGGATCTGCGCTTGGTTTGATTACTTCTCTTTTGCCCATTGACTGGATGTTTAATGTGTAAAAGCACGGAATTGATTGTGTATATTAAGATAGATTCCTTGTTTTGGTGCTTGGGAATAGATAATTAGGTACAAAATTAATCTGTACATCAATTGAGTCATGTGATAACCGATTGAGCAGTAAGTATTGAGTAGTGCTGATCATCAATAATTATACTGTGGAAAGTGGTAAGTTTGACCACTTCAACCTACGGAGGTTTGTTATTGCTGTGGGAGAGTTGATGTTTAAGTATTTATTTTTGGTTGCTTATCAGTCAATGAAGATGACTAATGTGTTTCATAAGCTACAGATTCATAACTAATTGGCCAATTTATGTGGTGTTGTTTCAGGTTGTTGGCGTTTGGCTGCAGATGAAAATTGAAATGTGAATGATTTCTACTGTTACTTCCTCCACCACTGCCAAAGCGTGCAAGTCAGGTCCCAGATGAGACTCACAGGCATTTGACAGAAAGATGAAGGGAAAAAATCGTTTGCCGATTTCTCTCATTTCTCTCAAAATTTCTAACTTCAATTAAACTTCTAAATTTCCTTCTGAAACCATTCTAATCAGGATCAAGTGAAATCTTCTTGATCTATGGGAAACTTTGAGAGGAAACCTGACCGGGAAGACAACATGGATGGTTTTTTTGTGTTGAACGTACCGGCTCTGGAGCTTATTGTAAGGAGCATATTGTTCCGCGTATCATTGCCGTTAGAAATGTTTGAAAACTCAAGCCACTAATTCTATGTTTTGTGTGATTCATGAATTTTGATTTACGTTTCTTGATTTACTTCTGTGATTTTTTGTTTTATATTCCATATAGCGTTGCAAAGGTTCCAACTCCTGATGACCTTAAGCGTGACCTATGATGATGCGCTTTTAAATGCGACAACCTGACTCTACCCAACTTTTATTGGTGCCACAATAGAGATATTTTTTGTGTCGGCTGTGTCAAAGGATCCACTGCTGGACAGCCTACAAAAGGGCAAAAAAGAGAAAAGGTTTCCAGTATTGAAAAGATGGTAATTGTGTAAATGTTCATTGACGATATATTTAGTTTGTCTACCTTGAATATTTTGTTTTTTTATGTGTGGACATACATGGAGTCAAATTCAGGACGTTGTTCTTGGCAGCCGAGAAGAGCCTGCAATTGCTGTGGCTTCCGGATCTGCCATTCCACTTGGAGAAACGAGAAGATGAATGTTTAAATGCATATTCAAAAATGTGACACTTTAGTCAGAAGCTTGGTTTTCACGAAATGGGAGTAATTGTTTCATTGCGCAGCGGGTAATGATTGTGATCTCATAGATGCCATAAGGTTGAAGTCAATGGAAGGGAGCTAAATATTGGTGAAAGTCTCATGTTTCCCCAGAGAAGTAACGTCGTAATGAAGAAGTTGCTAGTACACTGTATATTTGGGTGTTTTCGAAATTCCGTTGTTACGAAAGTCGTTGGTTCTTCATTTAAGAGGTCTTTGGGTTTCCGACAACTTTGCATATTACCCGATTCCGATGAAATTTTGAAATCAATATGCAATATGTTCCAGTAGAATCGTAGTGAAGTCATGGTACTCTTTTTTTTCCTTTTGTATTCGAACGTCTGCTCAACGTTATTGATTTTATGCAGGAAAAAATATGCGGGCAGTGTGGAAGAGATGACGATGATGGGTCACTATGTTTTGCATACGTCGATATGTTGCTTTTATGAAAATGCTGTTTCATATTGCATGAGAATAAGCATAGTATTCTAAAATTAAAAAAGAAATTTGCATGGAAATGATACGGGAAATGACGTTGTTCGTAATATTTCTATACTGATAAAATTCGCACCTCTCTCGAGTATCATTTATAAAAAGATTCACTAAAATGAGATGTGTCCTGTATATTTTCTACGAATGTGTATGCGGTAATGAATGCGGTTATAAGGCAAAGATAAAAAATTGCCCAGTAGTTGTAACTAACCAGCATATGGCTCCATTTTAATGGATTTGTCATGTGATGAGCTGACAGACAAACTGGAATACAAAGGATCATATCACCTTGTATCATATCACGCATGTGTTTGTAACATCGATATCAATCTAAAATAAAATGACATTACTTAGAACGATGTTATTTGCAAGTTTCTTGCTTACTGTTGCTTAATTTTGTCACAAACGATAAACTATCCAACAAAAGATGAGAAACCGTGGAGTGAAAAAGTCTGCTGGCCACTAACAAGATGTTGCCGTATGCTCTGAATTTTCACAACTTTCCTACATATATTAACTGCCACGCACCTTATTGGAGCTTGCTTTTCACATCTTAGGAAAATTAAACAAGGGGAAAAAATTTCCAGTAAGAGAGTTACATTTCCACGCATTCTTTATTATCTCATTCATCTCATGTGCAAAGTGAGCAGATTAACATGGATTTAATTAAACTCGAACAAATTATGCATATTGTTGTGAAATCTTTGATTTAGTTAACGGTGGCTGCACTAAATCTCCTGAAGAAGACGGCAATGTTTGGTTGGTTTTGTTGAGTTTTCTTATAAATATAAACGGAAGATTGTATGCGTGTAGAGTGGATTGTGTGTATCGAATTGAAATTATTTATGTCACTGTCCTCTATCTCCGAAGATTATTCCAAATTAACGTATTTAGTAGCAATGAAAAAACCGCATAGAATGCTTCAACATGTGTATATTTGAACTAGGTTATGAAAGTGTATTTGTCTCATGAAGGAAATTGGTCTATTATTTACTTTCTTTTTATAAAGCGTTTTTTTTTTTTTAATAATCTCCATTGCATGTGAAACAAGTTGGTGTGCAATTATCATTGGTCTTTTTTTCTGACTTATGCGTTGGTTATTTCAAAGTAATAAATTTCTTAAATCCTTAAAGATACAAAGGGGATGTTTCTTACTGCGATAAGAAAATGGATGGTATAATAAATATGCCAATGTATATGTTTCAATAGTTACCCTTATGATTTGGTAAATGCAATATTAAGTCTCATGTGTCTTAAGTATGTATCCTGCATATAATTGACATTATTTAGAGAACGATGTAAATGGGGTAACTTGAAAAATCCAGCAAACTCCAGTAAATGAAGAGAAAAACAGATTAACATGAGAATGGTGTTAAAAATTTAGAGCTACTCACATGCCCAGGCAAACTTGCTAATTCGACGTATTAACACGTACATGGTAGTACGCCAAACATCACGCTATCACCAAGATTCATATATGCTATGTGAATCTTGGCTATCATGTTAAAAGAAGGTCTAAAACAACAAGCACGTTACTATACATGGTGCATCATCCCAAAAAAAAATAGTAAAATCTCAGTCAGTGTAATAATGACGCTTGGTGTGATGTAAAAAGCATGATGCTGCATCACTATGCAATAGCTTAACATTACGTTCGTGATCTGAAAAATTCTCGAAGCCTGTGCATCGTCAATCCACTGCTTGCTGTAGTTTCCTATATTTGATGTCTGCTTAAAAAAAGGTTGGAAACTCAGTCATGCTATGCTAATCGTATATTTTCATTCGAATGCGTTGAATCACGTCATATGTGCACACAAAAAAAAATTAGTCTATTTTTACCATCTATCGTACACACGTACGCACGTAGAAGAAGCCTCAGACTCAGAGATTTATTTTGACAATCCACCCACACTGACTCATCGCATAAAAAATGTAGAATAATGAGCAATTTCACGATTAATTAAATTTCCAGTGAATTTAAAATCACAGCCATGGAGCCAACCACACACCACCGTCGTAAGTTACTCTTATATTTCATGTGCATTTATCTCTCAAGAATCCGCTAGTTTGAAACCGGCGTGAGGTAAAAATAAAACAAAATCTGAGCATTTAAAACCAATTTTTTAACACTAAAAACCCATGCTAGTGCTGGAGGTGAACCAAAACGAGCCAGACGGAAATTTTTTCGGGACGCCAGAATACGTGCAATGGCAGCGGCTCCTCCTGAACTCTACAAAACTCAGGGAGTCATTCCTGAAATTCATCATAAACTTGATAACGTACACGGGTGAGACTAGCTCGCTACTGTTTACCCTTATCACCGGACTCATCATTCCAACACAGGAAGATGAGACAATCGCAGCTATTCTCTT